>JAQBSW010000090.1:0-297123 GCA_029291075.1 Eudiplozoon nipponicum
AATTAAATGAAGAAGCTTGTGTTTATAAGAGTCGGGCTAAACAATATTGGTAAGAAAGAAAATCTATATAGAAGACCATCATTTCTTTATTATTTGGCAACTCTCTTGAGGTCTCCTGAATGTGTTTGAAACACGAAAGTAAAGTCTGGTATCGATTAACCTCAATTTTACCTCCGAAGTAGATAAACGAAAGTGATCCTATTTATCTAATGCTGGTGCATTATGTGTTGCAGCACAACTATTGATACGAATTTCTTGATGTTCTACATTAATTTACTAAATATACTGAAACTTTAGTGAAATGAATACTCCAATCTGGAGGAATATATATTTTTGTGTTAAATCATAATATATGAAGAAATATACTTCGTGTTAAATATTATTCTTAATTGAATGATTGATAGACACATATTATTCTATATAATCTCACAAACTCGACTTAACTCAGACCCAGCAAAGCAGAAAAAATTTAGTACAGGATGTTGTTTTTAGTTAAAAATTAGTTTGCGATTGACAGAAACATTGAATGGTTGTTACAATCAAGATTAAATAATTATCAGTTAATGTTATCTAACGTGCTATAATATCTTCTTCGTTTCAGTTGACTTGCTGTATTGTTTATTAAAATTGTAATGAAAAATTTTAAATAATAATATCGGAAAAACTAGTCAATTTATAGACGCAATGCCTCTTCGCGAATCAAGTTCATGATAGATTGGCTTTATTTGCTTTTAATTTAATCACATTAAAAATTGCGCAATTGATAGTTTTTAAAGTTTTTCTTTGATGCGTTTTAGTAATCGCCACACCAATGGTTTAACATGTGCTTGCACTGAAATTTGCTTCTTCTCTAGTATATGACCTCTGGTTTTGAAACTTTGTTTTTATATGATTGGTAGCCTTTACACATGAAGGAAAGTGTTAAATTGAAGGTCAAATAATATCACCATTTAAAAAATTTTTTTAAAAGATTAATGTTGAACTTCTAAATATCATGCATAAATTGTAAATTGGTTAACCTTTGTATCAGTAATGTAAATTTAGAATCAGTATATTACAGCATAACTGTTTTCCAAGAGCCATTTCATTGAACACTTAAAATGGCCATTATTTCGCCTAATCTCATTTTGTCTGAACTTTCTGTCTGTTTTCATTGCAAACTAAGGTCAAACAAGAACTGGTTTGGGTTCCAATGCTCATTTACAGTTTGCATCATAAAAGTATAATCAAACTACAAGCAGCCATTCTCAAACATAATTAACCGAAATAAGTTCAGTTAATATACTAAAGTTATTTATTTTTATTCACGTTTTTAGAGCAATTGTCCCAGATAACGTCATCAGAACTCCGTATAACCTTCATTCATCTTTCTCTTAGACAAAACGCTGCTGGCAAAAGACAACGCTTACAAAATATCTGAACATACTGTTTTTAAGATGGGATAGATTTCCGTGTTTTTCAATTACCTTCGATTCTCGTGGTCATTTTCATTTCCATCAACCCAGTAAATAAAATAAAATAGTACTGAAGTTGAATATAAAATTATTAGTTACGTTATTAAATCAAGGTTGCGAGCTTGATATATAGACCAATCCCATTATATATTATTTGTTGATGTAAACTAGGCATCATGTAGTGTAGAGAAAGACAACCCATCTGGTAGACCGGTTTCATTTTTATTGTGAACTCTTTAAGAATTGATCAGAAATTGCGGCGGCCAGGGCTGAAACTTAGGCATGTCTGTTTCGGAGTCTGTAACTCTAAACACTGAGCCCCTCTGCCGTACGCTAAACACATTTTTCAGGTATATACTGAACCATGATTTTGTTTAGGTTTTCAAGCTCGCAAACTTGATTGAAATAATTATTATCACCGCCCGCGCAATCAACAATTGTTTAATAATATAAATGTTCAATTGAATATCACTTCTCTGGGCTTCCTGGTGTCTGTTCTATAAAGACAGATTGATGATGGCTAGTTTGTGCTTTAGGTCTAAAGAGATACTATAAAGGCTTCTCCTGAAGGAAAGGCAAACAAAACTAACAGAAAATTGTTTGTGTGTGTGTGTGGCGCGGCACGGAAGCTCAGTTGTAAGAGTCGCAGATTATTAGGCAGACGTGCCCAGTTTCGTTCGCTGTCCGCTGTTACTTCTACACGGCACTTCAGAGTTTCCAATAAAGGCGAAACCGATTTACTGATGGATTGCCTATTCTAAATTATACGATGCTCAGTTTATACTGACAAATGTCTATATAATGGGATTTGTGTTTATATCAAGCTCGCAACCTTGATATAAATAATCGGTATAACCCCAAACGCAAACAAAAATCGTTCTGTTATTAATTATGCACTTTCTTGCACGTTTGCATGTGTCATATAGCATTCACCAGTCCGTATTTTTGTATTGTGCACATGTAGTTGCCTTTTTAGTTAATAATCAATCTATCTCAATCCCTCATTTACCTGCTCTGATTTGTGACTAATAGGATTTCTTCCAGTCAATTTCTTATACCATTACCAGTATCATTCGCCAATCCACATTGTATCAAAAGTCATAGAAACAAGCTAACAAAGTAAAAATGTTATTTTATTTGGCCATGTCAATTGTAATTTTGATATCTGTACGTCACGTATGTAAGTATGTCCAAAATTGCTATTTATAAGCAAGTGAAACTAAAATGGATGACTATTAATCACCCTCTACGTGTGTTCAACTGCCACACATTCATTGCCCAGATATATAGTGGCTATAGGGCGTAATACCGACCCCTACTGATGAGTCGCCAGTAAGCACGAAACGAGCGCATACATGATATTATACCTATTATTCATGCTGACTTTGGTTTATACTTCTGGTCCTATTTGAACTAATTTGTTACTAGGTGCGCAACACCTAATACATAATTGCATATATATTAGATCTCGGCAACAAACAATATCTAAATGTCAGACCATTTGTTTTATATTTACCATATAAAATAACGTTATTGAGGTTGCCCTCACATTATTGGGTCTGGAGCCAAGTAAATCAAATACACCATTAATGATCTCATTTCAAGTTAAGTGATAAAAATTAGAAACAATCAAACCGTGCACATGTAAAATTTCCCTCCCACAACACGAGTAATACTTTGGAATTTATTTGATCTATTAGTCTTCACATCCCATAATATGAGGAACACCTCATTCACATCATTTCAGATGGTGAGTCCAAAGCATGCAAAGTGTAAATTTTTCATTAGCCAATATAGTTGTGCTTAGTTTGTCGTACACAGGAGTTATGGACGCATGCACATACGAGACGCGCACATGACCAGTAAAACGTCAGCCAGAATTATGAACTCCAGGACTGAAGTAAATTTCACACTCGCTTGGTAGAAGAAATATTTCAACCAATGAAATAGACTGAAATAAATCTTGTATAAGCTAGAAAACCAATCAGATAATTTTGATTGTTCCGATCAAGCAAACAAGTCATAATTCTGTAAATTCATATTATTTTTTCTGAAATGATGATACCAAGAAGCACTTATGCCGTTCAAGATAAAATATGGACAAGACTGCTCTTTTCTTCGCTAAGCTTAGCACAATTCTTTGGAAACAAGTTTTTGCTCCATTATACCGTGTTTCGCATAAAACGCTTCCATATGTTGTGCATACATTCATTGCAGCATAGTCTTCTTAGCTAACCCACTTCAAAGGCCGGTTACACACCAAATGAGAAACAGGTCGCAGTGCATGATACTCGAATGGAACTTTATTTCTTCTTTGTCTTTTGATTAAATATTTTTTTGTTTATTGCTTCTAGCATGCAACCATGGGGAACTACATCAGAAATTACAAAGTAACTTGTGATCACGAGCCCCGAAACTTGATTTAAACCGATGGTTTTTAATATCCGTTATAAAATAATGTTCTTCCCAACAGCGCTAAGATTGTAGATGAAACTTGTCATCAACAATGAATTCAGATGTTCTTTGAATGATTGCGCAGTGCGGGCGTCACCTTGAGCGTTTCCATTAGTTGTTTTCTTGTGTTATTGCTTTGCACTATCATTTTCGCATGGATCCGATTGATCCAAATTTTCAAGTACGCATCGAATTCGCCTTTGTGATGGCTGGGTGCTAATTCGTTCCTCCCCTCCGAAGGCTTCAGCATCACTCATACAAACCACTGGAAATGCGGTACGATCTAACCTTCGTTGACTGACTACGTTTAGGAACAGCATGTCCCGTTCCATTATCAGACCACTAAACACACACACACACAGTCAAAATGCTCACAATAGCAGATTTAAGCCTGATGATGGAACGGGAAACGCCGTTCTGAAACGTTGCCAGTCAACGAAGATTAGATCGCACCTTATTTCCAGTTAAGGCCTTTGGAGGGAAGGCACGAATCAGCCCCCAGCCACCACGAAGATAAATGCAATGTGTACATAAAAATGGGGATCAATCGAATATTTGCGAAACTGATAGTGCAAAGCGATAACTACGAATTATTAAGCCATGGGCATACAGCAATGGTGCATCAATATTTTATATTAATGTTTTTATTTATATAATGCCGATTAGAGTACAGTGAACCCTCTCTACTTCGTGGATCAATTGTCGTGGATAGACGACATCGCGGATTTAAAAAAATAATATTATATGAGAAAATAAAAATACATGTTACATAAGTACTGTTCCTACTTTGCGGATATTCAGCTATCGTGGCCGGTCTTGGAGCCTATCTACCGCGATAAACGAGGGTTCGCTGTGCATTGCCAGATATCTTAATCAGTGCCTCTTCACTTCTTATATTTATTTCGTTAAATGATGCTTAATACTCTAGGAATCATTCTTGCACAATTTTCGAACTACAAAATGAATGGAACAAATCATAGACAGTATATTCGATAGAATCCTAGTATGGACCTGGTATTAGATTCCTCATAAATAGACATGGATAGTGGGTGGCTAATACGAATCGTGTCCTGTTGCACTTGGCATAAATTTTGTTTAATTTAATTCCTGCGACCGAATATTTTGAGGTAATTTAGTTTCTAACTACGAGATGATCCAGATCATATTTGTTACATCTTCTTATACGTTTAGGTGCAGCTGTGCACATGGGAATGTTATTATAATTTTTTTTAAAGCTCGCACTCCAAAACGGATATTTCAAGAGAATTGATGAATTAATGAAGATTTAAATTTGCTAATTAATTATGTTTTAAAGAATATTTGGTGTGTAGTTAACGCCAATCTAAACAACTTCTTATTCGAATCAATAATTTGGAAAACCTAGCCTATTCCGGAATTAGCCAGTCAAAAGTGAAGAAGGCGTTGTTGTATGCATAGATCGACTGGGCATCACGTGTACAGAATCAGCTGAGTTTGTTTGCAAGAATGCGAGCTCCTACGTTTTTGCCAGTTTTTGTTAAAATAGGCAAAATCAAACTAGTTTAATAACAAAAAAGACAACAAAATTTAGAGCTTTGGGTGATGTAATACCAAGTGATATTGACACGCGTGTGCATTGACTTTCGCGAATAGAAATCCATCCGATATAGATGGGAGCAGTATTGATGAGCCAAAATGATAGTATTCGTTCTTCAGAAAACCTCGATATTGATTTCGTTGTATTATTTGAATTATTATGTGAATAAACAGCCGACTAAAAACAAGGTAGCATAGTATAATAAATTATGTCAATGAATATGGTACCAATGGTGAATTAATAAAGCCAACGTCTGTCGCATTTCACGTTACTTACTCAAGTATCACTGGAAGCCCAGTTCATTAGCAAGATTTAAATTCAGGGAGAACCCGTAGTCAAGTTGATTGATTTTGTTTTAGAACAAGATTATTTCAAAAGAATTATTGCCATCAAACATTGCTATATTTATACAGTTGAATTCGTCAGCAAATTTTATGGTATTGCCTTAAGATTGTCATATTTAATTGGTCCAATTGGCATGAATTTTGATTCCAAAAAATTCAATAAGAACATGCCCTTGTCTATATTTTTCAATATTTCCTTCTTTATAAGAATAGACTTTGTTTAACCTAATTTAAATATCATTGACTATCAAGGTTAAAAATTGTTTGATTACTCAAATAGAATAAAGCGAGAATAAAGAAAGTGCGCCGGATTTTAATAGTAATATATAAATGCAAATAATTTAAGAATTACAAAATGGTATACGGTTAATTTTCAGAAAAACGTGGTTAAATCATTTTACGACGCTGTTGTTCATTGTCTTTTTTCACCTAAGCGATGCAAATTTAAAGTGCAATTTTCCTTATCCATTAATAAATTAGTTCACAATGGTTACATGATAGAACATCTACAGCACGTCCTTCTGGGTTCATTACTTGATGGGATTACGAATTTTCCTGCCTTGGCATGAACAAACGGTAATAAACGATGAATTGAGTACTAAATTTGATTAAAAAAATTAAGAGCATTGTGAACTAATTAAAAGTTATACTAAACAAATGTACAACACAATCTCGAGGACATACAAAATAAAATAGAAATACAAAATTAAACCAAGTGTAACGTGTGAAAATTCGTTTGAAATTCTATTAGAATTTCGACAAAACTACAATCAGATTAAGTATTTCATCCACTGTTTTCCTCTTTTCTTGGCAATTTTGAAACTGCAAACCACTTAGCAAAATTTAAATTGAATTACTGATATTATAATAAAACTATCAAAAAATTATTTTTATACTCAAAATTATTTGACCTACAATTAATGCAATCCATGTATACATAAAACTTGTTTGATTTAGTTTTCCTGTAATATATAACAAATGTGTTACTTCTTTTAATTTGCACACGCCATTCTATTCCAAATTGCGAGATGGACTGTAATATAGAAATAATTTTTCAAATATCAATCTCCAAATTTACACGGAAAACAAAAAAAAACAAAGTATTTACACATACGCACATTGATACACACACACTATATATATATATATATATATATATATATATATATATATATATATATATAAGATTTAGATTTATTAGATTGAAAGCACACTTTTGGAATATATATCAAGAAATAAGGATTCATAATGGTATATTTCCTGCACCAATCCCATCTGCAAAGATAAAGAAATTTAACTGCTTGACTGAATTGCCTTTAAACATGCACATTTAATGTTGTTAAACAATGTGTGTTATTCAATGTAACATTATTTCCTCTATCAAATTTTTTTAAATCGTACGTTAATGTGGATCTCAAAAATTATCTATCAATATTAATCCTCAAGTTGTCGGTCAAATAACGTAGACTGAATATTCAGTCGGTTGGTAACCATGATAAATGAAAATTGTCATTTTAACGCCTGTTTGACATCAAACGGTTAATACACTTCCGAAATTACGCAACACGCCATTCAATGTCTATCACGTATGTTCAATTTATGCAAGACTACTAGATGTGAGAGCCGCAGGCCTAACTTTGCTTTCCATATTTAAGCAATGCGGTTTGATCCTCGCTAGTCAGTTTGCAGTCGTACTCTAATGATCATCATAAAAGGTCGATACGCGTCAGTACGTTTGAATGACGGTAGTTTTGCTATGTTATTCGACGACTGGTTAAATAAAATGAGATTTGTGATAAATTCAAGCTGGCAAACTTGATTTAATTAATTCTTACCACTACCCGCGCAGTCATAAATTGTTTAATTATTTATATTTATTCATTAATAAGTTGTTGATCGGTTTTCGTAGGCCATTCGATCAGACGGTTAGTAGCCAGAGTGAAAGAAAATTGCAATTTTATCATCTGTGAGTGATTCAGATTCTAAAAAATAATCTCTAGTTCGATCCCCATTTGCGGGAAAATTATGGACAGCACTTATAAAGTTCTGAATAATGATGACGTCGATCTACTTGATGCATAGTCATTGTTACCCAGCGCAGTTTATTTTACCATAAAAGCATGCGTAGATATATATATATATAAATAAATATATTTTTTACATAATGGCCAATGTTGTCTTTAGTAATGAACACACACCTTTACAGTATATATATGTATATA
This sequence comes from Eudiplozoon nipponicum, assembly GCA_029291075.1. NCBI lineage: Eukaryota > Metazoa > Platyhelminthes > Monogenea > Mazocraeidea > Diplozoidae > Eudiplozoon > Eudiplozoon nipponicum. The sequence goes on from JAQBSW010000090.1 coordinate 8,051, forward strand.
TATATACATATACATATACATATATATATATATATATATATATATATATATATATATATATATATATACTATCACTATATTCATTGTACCCTTCCTGTGTGCAAAACAAAAAGAAATTTTATCAGATATAAGAAAATTTTCTTTCTCATGGTCTTCTCAAATATCTACTCATGAACATATCTTTATATATAAATTGGAAAGCAAAACAAGATAGAAATATGTGAACAAAAGAGTGTGAAAAATAGAAACCAATCAAATTGCGTGCGTCACATCCAGTTCAATCTCAATGCTTGTACGTGCTTCTTCTGCTTACATAAATCCGGCTGCAATTTGTTTATCCATAAGGCTTCGTATGTAGCTAGCTACGTCTGGAGAACATACGTGCGATGTTTCGATGATGTGTTGCGCAATAGCAGACGTGTATTGACCATTTGATTTAAAACAGGCGTTCAAGTTGCAATGTTGAATACACGTCTGCTATTGCGCAACACATCATCGAAACATCGCACATATGTTCTCCAGACGTAGCATTCAAAGTTATTACTAAATGCAAAAACAAAAGGGAACTAGCCACATACGAAGCCTTGTGGATAAACAAATTGCAGCCGGATTTATGTAAGCAGAAGAAGCACGTACAAGCACTGAGATTGAACTGGATGTGACGCACGCAATTTGATTGGTTTCTATTTTTCACACTCTTTCTATGTTCACATATTTCTATCTTGTTTTGCTTTCCAATTTATATATAAAGATATGTTCATGAGTAGATATTTGAGAATACCATGAGAAAGAAAATTTTCTTATATCTGATAAAATTTCTTTTTGTTTTTGCACACAGGAAGGGTACAATGAATTTTATTAAAGCGCGCATTTCAAAGTATATATATATATATATATATATATATATATATATATATATATATATAACATGCACGTTCTCGACCATATCTTGGATGTTTATTAATACTATGCAATTCAAATTACGATTAAGTCATTCTGAAATAAAAGAAAATGTTTGGCCAACAGGAATATACGGAATTCTGTTTATTATTTGTCACAAAACAAGCATCAGTTCAGCTAAAGCAAACCGATGAAAACTGTGTACGTACAAAGACAGTGGAGCAAAACGTTATTTGATATTGAACAGTTCCTGATAAACAAGTTACGTAAATTCTAATAAATTCACAAGAAATATATGCAGAAGAGACTGTCTATTATTTGTCTACAATTTTATTTAAATCAAGGTTGCAATCGAAATGTATAAACCAGTCTCATTACATACATACCTATGTCAGTATAAACTCATCGTTGTATAATTTATAAAGTGAAATTCATCCAGTAGACCGGTTTGACCCTCATTGAGTACTCTTCACGTACTATCCAGAACTTCTCACGGACATAGCTAGAATCTGAGCACGTCTCATTCGGAGTCGGTTGCACGAACAACTAAGCTACCTATCAACACCCTATAAAATTTTTTTATTTATATACTAACTAATGTTTCTTCGTTAGCCCTTCCGTTATGTGGAGTCTAAATGTAAAATCTTTAGACCTAAAAATTTAATCGGCCACCTCCTACGTGCCATTATAGAAGAGACAACACGTCACCTGGGGAAGCGGTATTGAAGTAAACATTTATATAATCAAACGAACATTGATTCCACAGGCGGCGATAAAAAATAGTCAAATAAAGTATATGATTTTGATATAGAGTGGAGGAATTGCCTTTTCTGCATGATAAAATGCTTAGTTTACACTGGCAAATATGTGCATATAATAGGAATAATTTTGCATCAAGTTCGCAACTTTGATTTAAATTAATTTTATCACCACCAGCGCAATCAATATTCGTTTAATTTGTCAATATTGTTTGCGTGTTGCATGCCTGAGTTATTTGTCGTTTAAGTGGTACTTAAATGTTGAATCATTTTTCTCAGTGCTGACCTCCTTGTTATGGATTTGACCGCATTTTTCTTGTGCGGGACAATTGATAGCACTCGTAGGTCGGTAAAATCTTGCATGTTGTACATTTTCAGGTGCTCTGATCATTGGCCTTGATTGATGGGTTCTCACTTGTCCCTTCTTTTTTAAGCCTTCAGGGTTGACACAATACGCACAGGGAAAAACAACTTGTGACAAATGTGCTATCCTCATTCAAGACAGATCTATTTATATTTATTATAATTCCTAAAGTATTTTTTTTATTTTCTGCCCTAATATCCGGTTTTCATGCCTAATCCCCATTAATACTCAAATGTTTACCCAAACTCATCAATGTCACCTCTCTCCGCACACAACAACCTATATACACATATGTGTACTCCACTAAAGTGACAGTCCTAGAATAACTTTAAGCAACCCTTATGGACTAACATACACGCCTATCCATGATGGCTCAATTTTTCATTGCTGTACCAGACGCGTGTAAGGATCAACGAAATTTTTGATTTCAATATTGCAGTTATCTAATCCTGTTTGCAAAATTTTATAGAAAGAGACCAACAAAAGAGCCTACACTAACCAATCGTATCTCAACCAAATACACATTAAAACTCATATCCCGTATAAATTTATTTTTTCATTTCAATATTTGTGTCAAAAACACATATATATATATATCTACTAATGAACATATCTTTATATATAAATCAATACAATATATATATATATATATATATATATATAATATAATAAATTATGAAATTTTTTTATTTGAATATTATTATTTTATTATATATATTTATATATAGCCACATCTTATAAAAATATCCAAATATATATACGTCTACACGCTATATCTTATGCATATATAGATAAGCATAAAAGCAACCATGTGGGTTCTTCCCAAATCTATCTATATATCCATCATATATATATATATATGTATACACATATACATACGTGTATACACCATATATAATATGAATATCATACAAGCAACACAGTGAGTCCCTCAAAGGATAAAATATATCAGTCAAAACGCACTTCTTAATATTTAAATATCTATTTTTATGTCAATTTATATATAGGCCTCTCTCTCTCCCTATATATAAAAGCAAGGCAATGGGTTCTTTGAACTTCATCTACCTACAATTGACAAGGAGTGTATAGTATACTTACTTTACGAATATATATATATATATATATATATATATATATATATATGTATATATGTCCATATAATTTATGCTCACATTTTCTATGAATATATAAATATCAAAATATATACATATACACGTCTACGCACAATACATATATATTGTATATCTCAATCCACATTAGCAACCATGTGATTTATTCTCACCTTATATAAAAATTTAAATATTCTTTCACATATATATTGCGAATATCTAAATAAACATTTAAGCAACCATGTGAGTTCAATCCACATTTTATTTATATATTCATCTATGTTTCTGCATTACATGTATATAATAATAGATACACAAATCTGCTAAGTATATTTAGATAAATATATAAGCAACAATGTTTCTTTCAAATCATATATAAATCAAATATGCTCTTTATATATATATATATATATATATATATATATATATATATATATATATATATATATGCGTGTATAATCTGCATATTTAAATTATATACAAAATGTTACCCCGACAGCGCATGATTTACTATAATTATTACCAAATTACCTATTACTAACTTCATCTAATTGGTTCCTTTTTCTATCTCAAATTCATAATCGCGGTCTCTTAGTTGGATTTATTATTATTAGCGTTGTTACCAAGCGAAAATAGCAATCTTGCGCAGCGGGGTGAAACGATCAACTATACTGGGAAAAATAGCACTTGTACATGTAACAGTGAACAATTTGTACAAATGGCTAACTCTCAAGATACCAAAACAATAATGACAAGATCTCAGACATCACTTCGCAATACTGCGAGAATGACCTTTACATACAAACACGTATACACAACACAAACACAAACGCATACACACTCACCAACTAGTCAAAACAAGAAACATCAGTAAAAACGAGTCAGATTTGGTACCACTAGCATAATCAATTAAAACCCAAAATGTATAAATATGTATGATTGTATAAGAGATGATTAGTATTCACGAAATAAATGGCCTTTATCCACTTTGTTATTTGTGTTTTCCTATTTATAAGAATACTGTGGTAAATTAAATAGGAATGGACATCATAAAGATTATCAAAGAGCGGGGTCAGCCTTTTACCCGCAAGGAACTAAACACTTATATTGCAGCCAACTGTACATTTGCCAAACTTCTAGAAAGAATTAAGTTCTTCAAATCGTGTTTAGAATCAGATGTTGTGCCAAAACGATTCCTCAAGCAATGCAGAAGCAATAACCAAAAACCGACGAATAAACTTATAAGTCGCTTATTGCTTAATGGTATCGAGGACAACCAATCAAAACTGCAAGATGCTGAAAGCATCATTCAATCACTGGGTTGTCAAATTGAAAGACTGAACGACGGCGAATACACCGCTCTCACAAAGAAGATAGAAACACTGATGAAAATAACAGCGGAAAAAGAAACCAAGGAACTCACCAGAGACCTGGAAAAATTTCCTACGCAATCAAAATTTCCTACGAACCCAGACGCTTTTATTCACAATTATTCAAAATTGATCTTGTCAAAACACCAGAAAGAATTACTCTCCTTAGGAGCAAAATTCTGCGTAGTCAAGAAAAACCTAAGTGAACGTGACATTATTGACATTCAGGTTGGAACGGAAAATTTCTACAATGATTTAACGAAAGACACCGCACCACGCGTATTCAATGGACAAGGACTGAAAGTTGAGATAGTAAGCGCACTAGAACAATACAAGAAGGAATTCAAAGGCAGCCAAATCATCACAAAACAGCATATTTATATATATATATATATATATATATATATATATATATATATATATATATAAACAAATTTAGATATGTGGCGCACACCTTTATTAGTCTTGCATACATTGTACTTGACTGGGAATGTTCGCCGCATAATTTCTATTCGGTAACGAGCATTATTTTTTGCAGCTATCGCCACAAATATGCGTAATAGAATTAAATCAAAATCGATTGCGCTGGTGCAGGTAATACTTTTAAAAAAAGTTTGTGAGCTTCAAGTACATCCAAATCCCATTGTATTTAACCAGTCGTCGAAGAAGAGCAAGACTACTACTACTAGAGGTGAGAGCCGCATATCTAATTTTGCTTTCCATATATATGCATTGCTGTGTGGTCCTCTCTAGTCATTTTGCTTTCGTACTGTGATGATGGTCATACATGTTTGAAACACGCCAGTATGTGTGACTGACGATAGTTTTGCTAGGTTGTTCGACGACAAGTTTAACGCAATAGGATCGGTATTTACTTCAATCTCGCGAACATAATTTAAAGAATTGTTACCACAATCCGCGCAATCAATGATGGTTTGATTGCATAACTGAAATTTTTCTACATGCCGGCATTGATGAGCTTCACAAATTTATGTCAAAGATGTTTGCCACAAATAACACTCAAATAAATAAAGAAAATTTACAGTGACTTTTCCTGTTCTTGAACAAGCCTTCATTATTTCCACACGTTCAATTATTCCCTCTAGACACCATCTACTCTTCAAATTGATCAATAGCAGCTATGTCAACGTACCTGCCCATTTAATAAAGGTTGTGTTAAAAGTGCTCCTTATAAAGCATCTAGCAAATTATTTTACCTGATAAAAGTAAATCAACTATCAATACACATTAACAAGTGATTATCCCTGTAAGGTGAATGTTTAAAAAGATTGATAATGACTGGTGTGAACTCAAACAATTGCATTTGATTCTTCATACTCATTACAAAGAAATTTCACAAAAAACCGAAATTTATGGACTCTGTTATATAATCGTATATATTTATAAATTGATATATGCGTTTATATTTATATTTTCATTTACACCTATGTGTCTAAGTGAACATGTTTTGAAATGAATGAAAAAGTATGATCAGTAACAGAAATCTGTCTTTTTTTGAAATTTTTTTGCGGTGTCTGGCAATAATCCAAATAAGTTGAAAACACACCCGCTAAAACAAAACTCAAAATCACGTCAACATCTGCGCTCATGTATATATCCAAATATTAGTTTTGGTTCATATATATATATATATATATATATATATATATATATATATATATGAATATATATTCATTGTACGCTTCCTGTGTGCAGAAACAAAAAGAAGTTTTATTAGATACAAGAAACATTTCTTTCCCATAATCTCCTCAAATATATTCTAATGAACATATCGTGATATATAAATTGGAAAGCAAAACATGATAGAAATATGTGAACATAGAGAGTGTGAAAAACGGAAACCAATCAATTGCTTGCGTCACATCCAGTTCAAGCTCAATGCCTGTACATGCTTCTTCTGCTTGCATAAATCCGGCTGCAATTTGTTTATCCATCAGGCTTCGTATGTGGCTAGCTCTCTTTTGTTTTTGAATTTAGTAATTACTTTGAATGCTACGTCTGGAGATCATACGTGCGATTTTTGATGATGTGTTGCACAATAGCACCATTTGATTTAAAACAGGTGTTTAAGTTACAATGTTCTCTCATTCGAGTAATTAACCGTCTGGTCGACCGGCCTACGCAAGTTGATCGACAACTTGCGCATGTATATTGGTAAATAATATTTCATATCGACATTAACGGCTGTTTCTCTTTGATTTCTGGTAAAGGCAAGTGTGTTATCTAAAAAATCACTTGTTGTTTAATTGCATTAAATGTGTTTGTTAATGCTGCTTCAACTTTCTTTTGTGCCATTCGGGAAACTGCACCCCCTTAAATGGGATGTTTAGGTAGACTGTTTTCTTTTCTGGCTCAAAATACGTCTGTTTCTTTTTAATTACCTTTTAATAATTGATCCAATTAATTGTCTGGGATAGCCATTAGACATTAATCCGTTAATTGCTCTATTATATTAATTTTCTTTTGAATTTTGACTGACCAACCCGTCAATTCTTGAAAAGCAACCACTAACTGTGGATAGTTTATATTGAAATGGAAAAAAACTGCTGCAATGCGAATACTGTGCAGACCATGTTGGTTTATGGTAAATTGTTCTGCTTAATTTACCAATAGCTTCTTTCTTAATTAGTACATCTAGGAAAGGCAGACAATCACCTTTCTCGTGCTCTGACGTGAAGCCGATATTTTCATGTGCTTTGTTGAAACTTTGACGCAGTGTTCATGATTGCGACCTGTTCTTACGGACAAGAAATATATCATCCACATACCGTATATATTGAGCACATTTACTTATGTCATTCTATAATGATGTGTTCTCTAGGTACCCTAGAAAAATCTCAGCCAACACTGGAGATTAGGGGCTTCCCATTTCCACACCATCAGTCTGTTTGTAGATGCTTCCATTAAAACGAAACCGTATGTCTTTCGTGCATAATAAGATAAGCTTGCGTATAGTGTGTCCTGGTACTGGCGATGGTAATATGTCGCGTTCTACCACTTTGACTATAATGTCAACGGTTTCATCATTTGTAACATTTGTAAACAAAGACGTAACATCAAAAGATACCATAATCTTGTTTCTAATATTTATAACTTGAATTTTGTTTACAAACTCAAACGAATCGGCAACCGAACAGTTACCTAATAGTTTACGTTATGACAAAACATCATCAAAACATCGCACGTAGGTTCTCCAGACATAGCGTTCAAAGTAATTACTAAATGCAAAAACAAAAGGGAGCTAGCCACATACGAAGCCTTATGGATAAACAAATTTCAGCCGGATTTATGTAAGTAGAAGAAGCCTGTACAGGCATTGAGCTTGGATTGGATGTGACGCACGCAATTGATTGGCTTCCGTTTTTCACACTCTCTCTATGTTTACATATTTCTATCTTGTTTTGCTTTCCAATTTATATAAAAAGATATGTTCATTAGTAGATATTTGAGGAGATTATGCGAAAGAAATGTTTCTTGTATCTGATAAAATTTCTTTTTGTTTTTGCACACAGGAAGGATACAATGAATTTTATTAAAGCTCGCATTTCAAAAGAAAAAAGATATATTCATACTATCATTTGGACATTTCTGTGTATTCCATAAAACAATTTGGGTAAAACAATTGAACAATCATTGATTTCGTGGGTGGTGGTAACAATTCTTTAAATCAGGTTTGCGTGCTTGAAATAATTACTACTCCTTTTGTATTAAACCAGTCGTCGAACAACATAGCAAAACTATCGCCAGCCGCACGCACTGCCGCGTTTCAACCTTCTATAATCATCATTCGAAATAATTACTCGAAGATTTTTAAAAAAAACCGAGTTTTCGAATGGCTCATATACTAGTGAGGTTTATTCATACAACAAAATGCCTAAAAATTATCAATATAGAGGATAAATTCCCTATAATTGTATATTCCAACAGCTTATTTATACAATTTTCGTAGCTTCACAGTACTTTACTGCGGCTGACTCCTTTTAGAGGATAAGCCGGCTCCATTTCATGGAGTTTCTTGGGAATTCGGTACAAGTGGTGTCCCCTCACCACTCGGCTTTTTGATCGAGGACGCACCTCTAGCCTTTGCATATCCAAGTGCAGTCTGCAAGGCAGCAGTAAGTTGCATGGTTGCTGGTGGCTGTTGAGAGCTCATTCGCCATTCGGAAGTACGGGGTACTGTCCAGGAGTCCATGTAATCCTGTGGCTGTTGTCCACTTTTGTGGCGGGGAACACACGCCGCGTCATGGTGCCGTCGTCGGGCTCATGTGGTATTTTATAGAAGATCCGATTGCCGGTCGGAAATCCACCACGCCCTGGTGACACCACCGCCATAGCCCTGTTAGCCCATGTACGATCGGCCATCGAAACATGGTTGACACCGTCGTACCACGTTGAGGAGGGGATGGTCTTCACAGTGCTCTATGTCGGCCGGACTCGCCAATTATTGAAGAAGCAAATTGGACATCATTTTAGACTCAACACAGGCGGCATAGGAGAGATCGGTTCTGTAGTATCTGAATGCATTTATTATAGAAATCGAATTCTATTTCTCGCAGATTTACAGGTGCTTTCTTAAAGAAATAGGCGCAAAGTGGAAGTTGGATCATGTAATATCCTTAATCCTCAACTAAATAAATTTAAAATTGTTCGTAGATGATATGAATACAAATTAGCGAATTGTTACGCATGTGTGTGCTTCAGTGTGTGCTTCAGTGTGTGCCTCATCTTGTATGGTTTTCAATTCTTGTTTTTTTTGTATAATATCCATTAGATCCAAATTAATTTTCCATGCTTCCAAAAAAGCTGACGATATAAAATATCACATACTCCAGTCGAGGTGCGTTCTGGCGAAAAGGAAGTGGCTTTTTTTACCTATTTCATATATATGTTTCATTATTAAAAAAAATCCTCCAATACATCGTGTGTGTGTGTGTCTCGATTCACATTAAAAATGGATAATAGTTAACAAATATTGTTTTAATAAGAAGACAAGCAAAAATATGTCTCGAAACACAGAGTAGGGTAAAATGAATGGAAACTCCAAAAGAAACCATTTTGATAGAGATATTGAAACATCCATTATACGTTTTTATCGATGCAAATCAGAAATTCTCAAATTAATCACTCTTGTAAAACGTAATATTATTAGGTAAACTTAAATGCTTTTGCATTTCTTTCATTGGAGGCAAAGGTCTGAACTGCAAAATACGCTTAACAATGGGCACCGGGATCAAGTTTTTATTAATTTGTCATGGAAAAGGAATTTTATCGCCCACAATATGTCGAAAAAGAGATGATGACACGATAAACGCCGACTTCATGGCAATAAAAGTAATCATGAGTTATAGTGCACGCATAAATTAAAGCTTTACAGTATCAAAGAATGAATTAAAATTATAATCCATCGATCTGTGCCTTTAGTTCTTACTGGTTACTCGCCAGATGGAGCAGGAACTTCGTCAAAACCCGCTAACATTTTTGTCACAAAATTAGGTAGGGTAAGCCTGCGCTGTCACCTAAGATTAAATGACAATTTAATTACGAACAGCATATAATCTGACCACCTGCAATTCCAACAAATTCCAAGAATCTAGTCGGGTAGTATGGGACAAATTAACGCTTTAATCTCCCATACGTAAATGTATTAAGGAAATTTTGTCTACATCTTCAGTTTTAATTCATAGTGCAACGTGAAACCGCGCAAACCATGCATAATGAGATATATTAGGCTTATATGCGTCCGCTTCTGAACTTGAACAATTATTATATAATATTTGCATGAGCAAGATAAATTCGCTTCCAAGCATACAGTTTTTAAAAGAAATTTACAATTTAAATTGTGGAATAACTATATCTCGATACGGAATACCAAAATAATTACTTTAATCAATCGTTGCGATATTGATATAATCACCTGACCCATTATGTACATACACTTGTTAGTATAAACTAAGTATTGTAGAGTGTAGAAAAAAACAATTAATCCCGTAGGCTGGTTTCAGCCTTATAAGGAACTCGTCACGAACTTTCCAGAAATTGCCGCGGACAGGGCTCAAACCTGAGCACGTGCACATTGGAATATGGTGTGAGAGTTGATAAAATTTGCTTTAATCAAGTTTATATATACACATATAATTGGACTGATGTTCATATAAATATCACAACCTTTAATTAATTAATTGTTATCACCGCCCGCGCAACGAATTTTCATCTAATTATATAAATGGTCATATCAAAACCATTAACCCAGTTTACCTGATTTTCGGATTGCGTACCGAAATATTTGAATCCTTTTTCATCATGATGATGATTAGTGTGATGACTGTTCTATTAAGGCAGATTGGAGATGGTAAGTTAGAATTACCTGATCTGCATTTTGACTATCGCTGTAATGATTCCAGTTGTTTTATTTTTCAATATATTTCGGCTGCCGTGATCAGAAACTTTCTTCAGTTGGTCCATCCTCACCAGTTTTACAAAACAGACTAATGAAGCAAGCGCGGTATTTCCTCTGGCCTTATAATTTATACTTCAGACTGACCGTTCACACGTGTGTGTGTGTGTGTGTATTTCCGTAACTGCTATGTTCATACAACTAAATGATTGGCTGAATAAGAATTTAACATTTGCATGCGCTAGACTATTTATTTTATACACTCCATGGGAACTGACGTTATTGAAATTGCCCTCAAATTTGCTGGTGGGGAGAGACTAATAAATCAGAAACACTCGTAATAACCATATGACATTTTTAGTGATAAAATTAGAAATCCGAATGACGCATGCAAGTGTTAAATTTGAATTCAAACCACTCAGGTTTAACTCATAATAGGCTTGTTCGGTAACAGTTATTGTCATACCATTAAATAGGCGCACGTCACGCATGTGCATGTGTATGTGTATACATTCCTAAAAGGATTAAGTTGACTATAATTAATACACGTGTGCGTACATCTTAAAGAAACTGTAGTCAAAAGACATTAAGTTACCCTTTGCACGCGTCAGACTTATTACTTATTCTTAACATTTAAAATACTGCTTTACTAGAATGAGATTAATAGGTAGGGTGGAGGAGGAGAGCCAAGCACAAAAGTCCTATTCAATAATTAAAGAAGCCCTACTAAGATATTAAATATACAAAAATTTTGATTATTATTTAAACAGTATATAAAACAAATAGTCTAACGCATGCAAATGGTAAGTTCCTAATCAGCCAATCTAGGCTCATTTAGTTGGATGAACATAGCAGTTTCGGAAATACACACACACACCATTGTGTCACGCAACTATCTAGTGAACGGTCATTCTGAAATGTCAATAATATGGCTTGATGAAATACCGCGCTTGCTTCATTAGTTTGTTTTGTAAAACTGGTGAGGATGGACCAACTGATTAAGGCTGCTGATTACCGGAGCCGAAATATATTGAAGAAAGAGAACAACTGGAATATTTACTGCGTTAGTCAAAACACAGATCAGGTAATTTCGATTAATCCAGTTTCGCATTTTTTTCATTTAAACAACATTTGATTAGTTGGAACTTTAGGTCTATATATATATATATATATATATATATATATATATATATCTATATAAATTGTCTGTATTGTACACAGGGTGGTTCAGTGGTAAAGACACCAAATTCCGAAGCTGACGTGCCCAGGTTCGAGCCCTATCCAGGGTAATTTCTGGCCAGAACATGATGAGTTCAAAAATTAAAAGGAAGCCTGTCTTAGGAATGAATTATATACTGGATGTGGCGAACTACTATATATATGAAATTTTGTATTACGTGTTGTGCACCTAGTAACAAATTAGTTCAAATATGATCAGAACAGCAGGAACGGAAAGTATTATCTCGTACACATTTGTGTCGTGCTAACTGGCGACTCATTAAAGGAAGCGGGTATTTTTTTAAAGAATGTGGAAAAATAGGACGGTACAATCTCCTATACGAATATTTAAACTTGGTGTAGTGAAGATAACTTCATGTAAAGTCTTCGACAATGCGAAACCAAAGCTAACTCACATATTATATATATATATATATATATATATATATATATATACCAAATCTGAAAAGTGTTTCAACACTAAGGCTATTGTGGAAGCCCCTGATAGCAAACCTAAGGTCCCCGAAGAGGTACATTGAAGCAAAATTATATTGGCCGAAAATGTACATTGCATCATCATTATGATTTTTGGTTGGGTACATAGTACCAACACAATGGATTTCCATGTACGGTGAAGTTCACCGAAACTGAGAATTATAACTTTTCTGAATAACTTTTACTCAAGCAAATTCGTACACTCTGGCATTGATCGACGGTGAGTCCTCAGAAAGTACCATAATGTTTATATCAGGTACTGACACAATAGCCATATTGTTGGTACACTTTACAGTTATATATATTTTTTTATTATGTCCACTGCCTTCCAATATTACACATTATATTAATAATTAGCAAGAAAAAACACATTAATAACAAAGTGGATAAAGGCCATTTATTTCGTGAATACTAAACATTGCTCTACAATCATTCATTTATATACATTCTGGGTTTTCAATTGATTATGCTGGTGGTAACAAATCTGACTCGTTTTAATTCTATTTCTTGGTTTGGTTGATTGGTAAGTGTGTATGCGTCTGTGTTTGTGTGTGCCTGTTTGCATGTGAAGGTCATCCGCGCTGTATCGCAAATTGATGTCTGAGATCTGGTCATTATCGTTTTGATGGCTTGAGAATTAACCATTTGTGCGCATTGTTCACTGTTACATGTACGGGTGCTATTTTTCCCAATGTAGTTTATCATTTCACCATGTTGCGCAAATTTGTGTTATGCACATGGTAACAGCGCCAGTTTGGATTGCAGTGTTGAACGCTTAAATTGTTTGGAAACTTCTGTCACCGTATGCGCCTCTGTTATTTCCACTTCAGTTTGTTGCCAATCCGATTGAATGTTTGTTGATTCTAGTCGAGGGCCTGTTCGGTCTTGCCTGGATACTAGTAAATTGTTGTTGAGTTTTGCTATTCGTGGCCAGTCGATTAGAATTATCATGTTGATGAAACCTTTAGATATTATATATATATATATATATATATATATATATATATATATATATATATATATACACACATAGTGTATATTTCTATGATGATAATTGTTTTCTATTTAAATAAAATGAGTTTATTTATTTTTCTAGTATTTCAGTTGATAAAATGCTACCGATTAATTTTAAATGTATTTTGTAATTCATGCCAGATAAAGAGTGTTTGTGTAATTAAATAATAACTATCCTTAAAGCATTATCATTGAATGTTAATTTATGTATGTATTCGCCTTATATACATATACATACATATATATATACATGGCTGTAAGTTTCTATTGTATTTGACTTTTGACTGCAATTTATTTTGTGTTAGAATATAATATTTTCGAGTAAGTTATTTAACAGCTGAATTAAATTTCTTCGGTCACATCCTTCATGTTTTTTCCAGTTGATTAAAGGAGTAAGATATAGTTTGATTTGTAGTTTAAATTATATTTACTTTCTGCAGTTCTTCGAGTGTTTTTCTGTTAATTACGTACTATGATGATGATAATGGAGGATCGAAACGCATCACTGCGTGCGACTGGCGGTTGTTTTGCTATTTTGTTCGAAGACTGGTTAAATAAAATGGGATTGGTGTTTACCTCATGCTCGCAAAGTTGATTTAAGGTATTGTTACCACCACTCGCGCAATCAATTAATGTTTAATTACCGTTGCATTATGTGCGTGTTGTAAATGTCCTTTAAATCGTTTGCGTTAAAAAAGAAATCTTTAAGTATCCTCTGCATTTTATAACCAGGCCAGTTTCTCTTGTTCTTTCCCATCACGCGCTAATAAATTATCAATCTAAATAGTCGGAATGATGACAACGTTTTTTTAAAGTATTCGTTTACAAAATACAATATTGTATTTCAAATCAGTTGAGATTAAATATTAAGTTTGCATTAGAAACTTTGTTGTAAGTTAACCGTTTTTTGGTCTAATATTGAATGATGTATTTGTTATAGAAAGAAACGTTGCTCCTAATTATATTTCCTAAGATCGCACAAGTTATAGAACATGTAGGAGGTGGAAAAATAATGCCAAAAAATATTTATAACTTGAATTGATTTCATGATATGACAAGTCACGTTTCCTAGGCCGAAATCACTTACGAAATATGCTTTTCTTTTGTTTTCGCATAACTCTTGAATTCCTCCTATTATTTGATTTGAATTGTTAAAAAGTTAGCTAAATATCCTATCAATAATTGAATAACTTCAAGTTATTAAGTGATGTTTTAATACACAAAATAAAATTTTTATGTACATTTTATAAATTACCTTATTATATTGCATACGCTATTTGACAATTTTATTGATTCAATCATTGTAAACTTTCTCTTCTGGTCACATTAAAATAAATTTCATTTTTTGTTATGGTTTTGGATTTGAATTATCAACACAAAACTTGACTTCGGGATTTAACGTACTACCTATATTTACAATAATTTACACCACAAATTCAGTTTTTAAAAATATCTTGCCTCTTTATTAGTAATTCGTTTTTGCTGAACTATCCAATCCTTAGCAAGACTTTCGGTTTGTAATCGAAGTTTATTTGGTTATCGCCTTACTCTAGAACAAGTAAATTCGCCGCATGTGTATTGTGGTTTCATTCAAGTGCTTTCGTGTTAATTTAATTTTTAACTTACCCTAGGTGATGACGCTCGTAAAATGGATTAAATAAATTGTGTCGGTGACAAATCTCAAGCATATTTCTAGCATTACACAGTTATACACAGGAACCATCTCTCTATGTGCACATTTATGCATCCAAACACATTCCAAAGCTGGATGTTAATAAACCACACAAAGCACGTACGACTGATCCAACTAAATGTACATAAAACAGAAAATCATACCAATATTCACTGAATCAAAGTAACTGAAAACATTGAAAATGATTATGGAGGACATGTATTTGCATTATTGAGCAATCACAAAATAAATCAGTCCATTTATATTCAATCAATCTTATTTCATACATCGCAAGTGTGTGTTCTAAGCCTACCTTGAGAATTCGTACATCGCAGACATGGCGTTATTTTTGGGCGATATATGGTATTTTATTTAGATTTTAGCTTCTATAACTACAATTGCTCTTTCGGTAGCTAAATGCAATGCATGAGTTAAGAAGCACGTGTATGATAATTGTTGGTGCAATTAAATCTAGCAAAGCAAACACAATTAAAATCGATCAAAAGGAGGTGTAAATAGGCTAACGTTTTTGTCATGTTGTTTCATCAACTGCTTGTGCAATTTATTGATGAAATCATTAGACAAATCGTGAAATGTCAATTTAATCCATTTTCCGTATCGTTGATCGTAATATTAACTGATTATTAAGTGGTAAGCACACAGAATAATGCAAATTATGTTTGCGTTTAAAATATGATGCAAACCCTTTAATTCTGTAAAATTTAAGCTATATGCACCTGAACTCAAAATATTGTTCTATTTTCGGAACATACACGCCGAATAAATTGTCATTTATAACACTGTTGGCTTTATACTCGTTGGGCCAAACCTTTTGTAAATAACCACTCAAGTGGCTATTATTATACAAAATGCGTTTACGTATCGTATTAAGAAATATTTGGTAAAACTTATCAGCTAACAATGCTTTATTTAGGATAAAATCTCATTTACTTTATGTGTGAATCTAGTATAGTGTAGAAAAGGCAATTCATCCAGTGGACCAGTTTCGTCCTTATTGGGAGCTCATCACGTACTAGCCAGAATTTTCTGCGGACAGGGCTCGAACCTGGGCACGTCTGCTTCAGAATGTGGAGCTCTAACCACTGAGCCACCCTGCCGCACATTATATACAATTTTCAGTTATGTACTAACTAACGTAACTTGGTTAGACTTTTTTACTTTAGGTGGAGCTCATATAGCATCCATTTAGACCCAAAGTTTCAACTTACCCTCCCCAATCTGTCATTACTGAACAGACACCACACAACATGGGGAAGTGGTATTGAAAGGGACATTCATATAATTAAACGTACATTGGTTGTGTGGGCGGTGATAACAATTACTATGATCAAGGTTGCGATCTTGATTTAAGAACCTGACCCATTAATTACTTACATGTGTCAGTATAAATTAAGAATTGTATAGAGTAGAAAAGGCAATTCATCCAGTAGACCGGCTTTGTCCTTATTGGGAGCAAATCACGTACAGGCCAGAAAAAACTGGAATCATTAGTGCGTTAGTCAAAACGCAGATCAGGTAATGTTCGCACTGTTGGCTGGTACATGTACGAATGTTTTTCTTTGAGTTTCGCCTTACGTATGTTCTTGTTCACTCACTTTAATACTGTTCCTTTGGATACAGCGCAGGGTGTGCGGAATGAAGTCTTGGATGCTCATATTTATTTGAAATTTATGTCGCTGTAAGCAATGGTTTCGATATCTTATCTGCAGCTGTTTTTTCTTCTTCAGCTTGTTGGCAATCCAATCGAATGTATGTTGAGTCTGGTCTAGTGGGTATTTGGATTTGCCTAAATGCTAGTTTTTTGTTGCTGGGTTATGTGATATATATATGTATATATATATATATATATATATATATATATAAAAGTTTACGTGTAATGGTATTAAAGGAGAGCTCATAATGTTGTGAAATGTTTTGAGCTTTATTTTCTTTAAATTACAGTTTGGCCTTTCAATATATATATATATATATATATATATATATATATATATATATATATATACATTAATATACATATAAAGACATGTTAATTTGCAGATATTTGAGAGGAATATGGAGAAGAGACTGTTCATGTATCTAAAAAATTTTCGTTTTATATTTGCAAATGTTAAGGGTACTATGAATTTTATTAAAGCTCGCATTCCAAATGAATTTACAGTTGTTTGAATTCCTTTGGTTATTAAACTTATTTAAAGGAACCTGATCCTATTGGTGAAATTATCTGACAAGTGAGGCGGCAAAACGCGCCTTAATAACTTCATAGTTTTTTAACTAGTTCATTATAAATAATCTCATATTTAATATCCTTACATTGCCGTATTGCATTTAAATAACGAGTTAGTAATACATTCTTATATTTGAATAATTATTTTATACTAATTTACGCATTATGCTTGAAGTTCATGATTAATTTGAGGTTTCCTATGGTAAAATGGAAATTAACTTCTTACTAGGCGTGATATACCTGATAAGTGTAAACAAAAATATGCAATCTGATGTTAACCGAGGACAGAGTTTGAGTTTATTTAACAGGGAAGCCAGAGCAAAATGTACTGGTGTATAAGAGCGTAAGTGCATTAAAGCGTATTGTCCGTATAGAATTGATTCTCTAAAAAGGATTTAAAAACTGTGTTTGGCGTCAGAGAGTTGGTTATTCGTAATTGTACGATCTAAAATTAAGCACGTCCTGGCAGTTTAACGAGATGATGCTAGTGAAAACAAAGTTTGATCAAATATTGTACGCGGCGAATCATTTATTTACAATGCCACCGGCGAACAGTAGGACATCCTGTGAAGTAATTCAATTTACAAGTCCATTTACAGACTTGATTAAAGAAAGATACATCTTGCCTCCATTTGTGATTGCACAGTAGATTATGTTTAATCGCGTAGGGTTAGGTGTTTAACTCCTTAGACTACAATTTATCATTGAATTTTTTCTATGAAATTCATTCAACTGTCATAGTACAGGCAAGAAACGTAATTGTCTCTGCCCAAAATAAAAAGAATATCAAAGTTAAAAGTCCATAAAACGCTCGTAACACTGTAACCATAATTCTGAGAACGCATTACATAAAGTAACTGCTACATCAATACTCGACATTTTTGCTGTCACTGCTAGTTTAGTTAGCATAACTTTGATCTAGATGAAAATAGTAATACAGCAATAAGCAATGCCTGTTAATCAAATTTATGTGACACAAATAAAATAATTCGGTATTTTGTCACAATTTACTGACGAATTACAACGTTGTTCAATCTTAGAGAACGCATATTTCCTTTTGTGTACTAGGAGAATTAAATACTGTTTGTTGCTGAGTGCTAATACATACTTGCAATGAGATTTCACTGGCATATACCGGTGGTGCTAAAACAGTTATTATTTCGAATATCGGGTTGGTCAATAATGTTAGGTCAGAATACGATAGCCGTAATCCAACGCTTGGAATGTGCGACCTAAGTTTGTCTACAACAGTAACGTAGCTCGAATTTTCTGTTTATAATAAAACCAAGCATCAGTATTACCCTGGAGCAATTATTTTTAGCCTTACGATCAAGGTATGCTTCACATGATGTTCTACGAATTAATTGCACATTTAAATATAACCGTAGAATGGTTGAGAATTTGTCACTTTTTATATCATAACTAACGATACAAATTTTAACCACTGCGCAATCAAATTAACAGGTGTGTGCTGTCAGTGCAAGAATTTAATGGTTGCATAGAGGATGCAGATACCTATTTAAGCCACGTCTGCACACACTTATATTTTATTAATTGGTTAACTTTGCAGCAAATCTACCGACATTTAAAGCAACATTAGTCATCAATTTTATACACATTTGCGATCTTGATATAAACACCTGACCCATTATGTGCATACATCAGTCGGCATAAACAAAGTATTGAATAGTGTGGAAAAAGAAATTCATCCAGTAGACCGGGTTCGTCCTTATTTGAGACTCTTTACGTACTGTCCAGAATTTGCCGCGGAGCGGACTCGAACGTGGGCACGTACGCTGCGGAATCTGGTGTTCTAACCACTGAGCCAGCCTGTCGCACACCAGAAATAATTTTCAGTTATACTAATTAAAGTTTCTTGGTTAGCTTTTCCATTAGTTGGAGCCTATATGACATTCCTTTAACCCTAAAGTTCAAACTAACAATCCTCAATTTGTCATTATATAACAGATACCACGTTCCATTGGGAAGTGATATTGAAATGAAAATTTATATAATTTAACGAAACATTAATCATCGTCATAGCTTGACTAATGCGAATCAATTCACCATTTGTATTGTATGTTTTGAAATGCTAAGACGTATCTAGAAATCTTACATAATTTTTTATTTCCTAGAATATTGCTGTACGATAATAAGTCACTTATTAATGTATTTCAGTCAGAAAAACTATTTCTGATCATGACTGTGTGTTTATTAGACATCTAACATCCAAATTAATTACAGTATATGTCAAGTTACTAGCTCTGAGCGTCAAAACACAAATTTTCAATATATTATATCTGTACAATTAAATTTGATGCTGATTGGTCAGTTTTTCATCGTGATAATATAACGAGTAAGTATGTATTAGGTGTTGCGAACCTAGTAAAAAATTAGTTCAGTTGTGATCAGAAGGATAAACCAAAGACAGCATGAACGGAAAGTATAATCTCATGCACATTCGTTTTGTGCTTACTGGCGACTCATCAGTAGAAGCCGGTTTTACTCCCTTCACCCCCTATATATTTTGGTCAAAGACAATGCGACTTCAACGCTAACTCACACTATGTAATATATATACTGAGTCTGTAAAGGATACTAACACTATGGCTATTGTGTTAGTAACCCATACCAACATTATTGTACCGAAAAGGTACATGGTACTAACACAATGGTTTCCGAGTCGGAACATGGTACCAATATGATTGATATCAATTTATGCTATAGTTCACCGAAGTTGAGAATTACAACAATTTCTGAACACCTGTTACTCCAGTAATTATTGTACCTTTTCGGTACAATAATGTTGGTATCGGTTACTAACACAATAGCCATAGTGTTAGTATCCTTTACAGACTCGGTATATATATTATATAGTGTGAGGTAGCGTTGAAGTCGCATTGTCGTAGACTATACGATGTTAGCTTCACTATTGCAGGTTTACACATTCGTCTAGGAGATTGTACCGTCCTATTATCCCACATTCTTGACCAAAATATATAGTGGGTGAAGAGAGTAATACCGGCTCCTACTGATGAGTCGCCAGTAAGCACGAAACGAATGTGCATGAGATTATACTTTCCGTTCATGCTGACTTTGGTTTATCCTTCTGGTCACAACTGAACTAATTTGTTACTAGGTTCGCAACACCTAATACATACTTGCATATATATTAGTTCTCCGCAACAAACAGTATTTAATATAACAAGTAACCAAGTTTGGAAAACGTGAGGCGTGTAATTTTTGATTACTTGCTCAAAGTGGGATCAGTGGATTTTTTTAATCAGCAAGCTTAATTTAAATATTGAAATATTTTAGTTTGTGATTTAATAATAACATTTATTGAAGCATACATATAATGAATTCAGAAAAGAGTTAATAAACATTAATAGAATCACGTCTATACATTTGACAATAAAACAAGTATATTCTCGCAACAAATCTTATTACAGGCCCTTAAATTCGCAAATCATTGTCTATCAATGTTTCTGGCATGGAGTAATGAGATTTTGATACTCCACAATTGAACTCTTAATTAACTTTTACAAACTAGAAGCTAGAAAACGAAATTTACTCTCTAATGCAAATGTTAAACAATAATTATCAAAGTTTAGAAACTAACGGATATATATATATATATATATATATATATATATATATATATAATTATTTATTCTATCTCAAAGTAGTACAGCAGGTACTTTGCGTATTGTTTAGCATATTATGCATAAAGTTTCTACTTTCATTAATAAAATGCAATTGGGTGAATTTCACCGTCGACTTCTTGTTCTAGTGTAGCGCCTAGGGCAATATCGGATGCGTTGGTGGTCAGTTTCAGCAGTGAAATCGGCTGAATTGTATGTGGAGTGTTATATTGCACAAGCAGATATTTTATTCGTTCAGTCATTGGCTGGCCAGTTGCGTCCAAGCGCAGACACTAGTTGGACTTAGGCGAATTCAGTCCCTTGAGATGTCTCTTCAGCTGTTTCGGCGTTTGCGCACTCATGGAAATAAAGAACATAGATTAAATGCACATACAAAGATAATGACACAGATTTTTTTAGGTGTCGGTGAGTCAAATTTCCTGATAGATTCGACTTTGGTTTCTAGGTTATTTGTACTGTACTCTAGGAATTTCAATCGTTTCTATGCCCATGCGCATTATTCCATGATTAACACGGGACCAAACTGATCAATACGTGTGTGTCTCTTTGATGTCTGCCAACTGCTGTTCAAAGTTATCATAGGCTATGATCAAATCATCAATGTAAGAATAGGTATGTGGAAGTTTCACTATTATTCCAATCATGAATCTATGAAATATCTGATGCATTGCAGGGACCAATGTGCATACGCGTATCTTCAAATATCCCAAAACGTGCAATGACAGCTGTCTTCTCAATGCTTTATTCGTCGTGTGGCATCTGATGGGAAGCTGATTTAAGATCAAACACTGTAAACGATTTACGTTGAGCAATTGCAACAATGATACTTTTAGTCTTATTTTTAAGATAACTACCCGGAAAGATAACTCTCTTAAGGGCTCGAAAAACACCGCAAAATCTCAATTCACCCAAATTTTGGTTTGCTTGCATGTGGATTGGTGATGCCCGTAGACTTAGGATGAATAATACAGTCCTACAGCGTTTGATAAATAAATGGCTTTGCATCTTGTAAATTTTTCTTGTCTTAAGGTCGAGCCATGACAGGGATCGGCAGGCTTTTAATTTATATATGGTGTCGCATAGACAATCTAGTTTTGCCGATGAGATCCAATGCTTTAATATACGTAATATTTATAAAACTGTTGACGATCTCACGTACTCGTGGATAGGCAGATTTGAACGAGTTGTTGCTCTTGACTGCAAAACTATACGAACGTCACTAACATCTAAGAATCGAAAATTTAAATTCGTAGCTGAGTTTAGAAAGGTACATCTGGATGTATTAATTATCGGCCCATACTTCGCCAGGAATTCTAATCTTTATAGGCAATATGATACGTCCTCGACGACAAGCGTCCATGGGAAAACACGACGTAGCCCTAGTGACATTCTGAGTTTCGCCAAGTTATTTGTTCTGATAGACTGGCCGTTGGCGGCTTATAGTTGTACATCAGAGCTGCATGGTACAGGGAAATTCGGCGTTACCAACAATATCGCAGCATTTTTATAATCCAAAATCGCGACCCACAACCATTAGTGACACGGTTTACAGAGTAACAGATGTAATACGCGCCTGGCATACTTCATTTGTGCATTCATGTCTGTGTGTCTGTGCTTTGTCCTTTGGTGAGCTGCATATAAGCCATTCTGTAATTTCAAAAACGGTACCATCTTCATCATCATCATCATCATGATGTCCAGCCATAAAAAAGTCCATACCATCCTGACTGGTTCTCAAGCAATTTCTAGATTTTTGTCTCCAAATACAATGATGTATACATCAATTATCAGGGCTGAACATATGGAGACATCTATCTGACTGTGGACAACTGGCTGGTTTTCTGGATGCAGCACATTATGTTGCCTACACTGTGATGAAGGACCTGGATGCTGGCCTCGGTTTGATGATGTCAAGGGACCATATAGTCGTTGCGATGTTTGACGGGGACGGTGAGGGTAATGCGATGGCAGGACAGAACGCCTACTGTTGTGACTATGAATTTTTTCCTGTCATCTGACAATTATTCTATCTAACAAAATTTTAAATGATGAATTGCTGACTCCAGTTCCTCACGACTATCTGATAACCTAGCTGATAAACACAAAATATTGACACTTTAGAGCTGATATTTTTTATCAATTAAACTTGTCATTACATATTGGAGAATTTAATATTCACACGAATGATAAAAGCAAAAAATTATTTAGAAAAATAGCCAAGAAATTCAACTTTCAATGTTTGCTAATTAAACGCTATAATTTTAAATACGATCAACAGTAAATTGACTTTGAAATTACCCCAGTAATTCAGATCTAATACTAAGGTAATTATGATTTTAAATGATCATACTGGAAATCTAATTAAGATAGATTGTTAGAAAGCTTCAAAATTGCATTAAAATTACAGGTGCGTTATTTTTCTACTATTAAAGAAAGTTTTTTATACTTTACTATAATAACAACACATAAATTAAATGACCATACAAGAAATTAAAACTTTAACGTTCTAAACTAATGCCTATACGAAATATTATATTGTTTATTATAATAGTTTTTTTCATATGGATAATATACAATCTTTGATGATGAACGCCAATTAAAGGGTCCTCACATTTCGGTAGACGCAATATTTCTGTTATATTTCACAAATAGCTCCACAAAATGAAAAAAAGGTTTTCAGTCACAAAAATGCCTTGCTAAAATGTTATTCAATTTCACAAATTCTGCAAAACATTCAATTCCAGTTGAACACCTGTACCCAGTCGAATTAGTTTAAAATTAAAGAGTAAAGAATTTAAACAAACGAAATAGACTGTTCTAAAAATGGCATTATTAATGAAATTGAAGACTTTATTAACTAAGTATTATGAGCAATAATAAAATTGACTGTCAGTATGTGTTATTAAATGAGTGCATACAAGTAGACACATACACAAAAATATTTGACATAAAATTACCTAAGGAAAAGTTGGTTATGCTTGAGAGATTTAA
This sequence comes from Eudiplozoon nipponicum, assembly GCA_029291075.1. Taxonomy (NCBI): domain Eukaryota; kingdom Metazoa; phylum Platyhelminthes; class Monogenea; order Mazocraeidea; family Diplozoidae; genus Eudiplozoon; species Eudiplozoon nipponicum. The sequence goes on from JAQBSW010000090.1 coordinate 32,267, forward strand.
AAATTGGTATAAATAAGACAGATTAAACAATAGTTTCCACTTGATATATTGATTGTCATATAGTTTGTGGGATGTGCTTTCCGCTGTAAAAGGATACTGAAACCGGAATTAGAAATATTTGCATTCAAATGAAGGACAGCTGATGCAAATACCCTGTTGAGTTCAACAAGGATAAGGTAATTAATCTATTACCTGCAGTGAAACATGCTTATTTAAAAGCCTATTTAATTCTGTAAATGTATGGATAAATGTTTCTCTAAACAGGCCTACATAAATTGTACCTTAACAAGTTCTGTGCTACGTATTTATAAATATACAACATTTTAATTTAATATGGTTTTCATTCTATAATGCCAGATTGAGGATTGAAAGTCAGCACTTTAGGTGGAACGCGACGCCACACAGAATGTACATAACAAAAATGACCAAAAACCTATTGGTAGTAAATAACTGAAAATAGCCGATATTGCAAAGCTCTGGTGGTGTAAGTTATGAGTTGCAAAACAGAAACAAATGCGCTCTGGTACGTACCGAAGCAACGAAAATTCTGAAAAGTTTGTGAAATGCCTAGTAAGTAAAAAGCCGGCCTAATTTACGAATTCCATTTGCTATCAAATACAGTGTTTACGTTATACTGAAAAAGAAGATACATAGCATGACTCCACTATAGGAACTTAACATTAGTCTATTTGTAGGCTTCTTTACTACTGCACTTATTTAGCTATATTTTACTATAACAATAATAAGTCGACATATAAGTAACTATGTAAGTTCCCCGACAGCGCACGATTTACTATAATTATTACCAAATCACCTATTTCTAACTCCATCTTATTTGTTTCGTTTTCTATCTCAAATTCATCGTCGCAGTCTCTTAGTTGCATTTATTATTAACTCTGATTCTTTCAATCTACGTTTCCTTCTATTCGAGAAGGCCTCATTAAATATGAGGTCTAATGATTTTTTTCAGATGTCATATTCATGATGTTCATTCCTGATTTTATTTCAAGTGATTCCCTAATCAACCTGGTTAATCTATTTCGGTTACATAGTGCGATCCGTTTACAGCGATCCCAGTTTATCTGTTGACTTGTCTCCATTGAGTACCTGGCTAGATCTGACCTATGACTATGTCTATATTTGCATCCAGTTTTATGTTCCCCTCTACACATTTCCTCCCAGAAAAAGGTAAAAGTAAATTTGAATCGGATGTTACCAATTTGATGTTAGAACACAGAGATGATAAATGTAAGCCGAATTATGATTTAAAAAGCTGAGATCGAATTTGTTATCTGATATGGTAATATGCCTTAAAGCAGATAAAGGTGGAGCAACATTGATAATGAATCAGAGGAATTACAATGATAAGACGTATGCGTAATTAAATAATAAGAAAGTTTATCATAAAATAAATAAGAACCTAACGGACAAGTTACAAGGTGAGCTTAAAACTTTAACTCATCAAATGATTGGGTCCGGGGAAATAAATTCAATGCTTGTAAAATCATTAAAACAAAGAGACAAACTCCCTCCTAGAGCGTATGGTTTAGTAAAAATTCATAAACAAGATAATCCACTTAGGTTAATTGTGAATGTCCAGAATTCTCCAACTTATAAAATGTCAAAATTTCTGTGCCATAGAATAATAAAATACACCTATTTTCTAGATTATACATTAAAGAACACTTATCACTTCACTGACATTATTAGTAAATACAAATTATTAGAGAATGATAAACTGGCAAGCCTGGATGTGGTATCTATGTATACGAACATTTCGATACACATCGCATTTGGGTGTGTCCAACGTTTTCTAATGGAATACCCTGAAATACTAGAAGGTAATAAAATTATGTTAAGGATAATTATGGAAATGTTTAAAATTTGTGTCCTCTATATACTTTATATTTAGAAATGAATTCTACCTACAAGTTGAAGTTGTTCCTATGGGACAACCATTATCGGTCCCAGTCGCTAATATTTACATGAATTATTTAGAAAAAATCTCTTATTCACATCTCCCCTCAAACCAAACTTATATTTAAGATTCTTAGATGCCATCTTCTTAATTTGGAATCATGGGGACAATGAGTTGGAGAATTTCCTTTATTTAGCTAATCAACTGGGAGAGGTAAAATTTACATTTGAAAAAAAGAAAGGAAAGAAGAATTATTATTTCTAGATGTAAAATTAAAAAGAATTGGTCAGACATTAGAAAAATATATTTACAGGAAAGACACTTATTCTGGTATCCTCCCGAATTTCTTTAAATCAAGTTTGCGAGCTTGAAGTAAACACCAATCCCATTTTAATTAACCAGTCGTCGAACAACATAAAAAAACTACCGCCAGCCGAAACGCACTGACGCGTTTCGACCTTCCATGATCATCATCAGAGTACGACGTGCAAACTGACTATCGAGGATCAAACTGCATTGAATATATATGGAAATCAAATTTAGATATGCGGCTCTCACCTCTAGCAGTCTTGCATACATTGAACTTGACTCGAAATGTCGGCTGCACAATTTCTATGCAGTCACGAACATTAACTGTTTGCAGCTTTCGCCACATATACATATACAGACAATACAATTTAACAATAATTGATTGCGCGGTGGTGGTAACAATTCTTTAAATCAAGTTTGCGAGCTTGAAGTAAACACCTATCCCATTGTATTTAACCAGTCGTCGAACAAAATAACAAAACTACCGCCAGCCGACGACTGGTTAAATACAATGGGATTTGTGTTTACTTCAAGCTCGATAACTTGATTTAGAGAATTGTTACCACCACCCGCGCAATCATTTATTGTTAAATCCTCCTGAATTATTGCTCTAATGTCCCGTTTGGGATGAAAATGGGCATTCTAAAATCCATGATAATAATAAGTTTTAAAATATTCGATTTAAAATATAGGGACAAAGAACTCAAGAAATCAAAAGAAATATTTAGGATAAATGGTTATCCGGAAAAATTAACTGAGAAAATCATAAACGAGACGCTATTGCGATTTAATAGAAAAGTAACCAAAGAGAAACAGGTAAGGAATTTAGAAAATCAAAATGAAGACAAGCACAGAACTCTGGTTCTACCAGAATCTAAATTAAGCAGAAAAATTAGAACATTAGCAACGAAATACAACATAAGAACAGTGTTAAGACAATCAGTTAAAATAGTCAATAAGCTACCGAATCAGAAAGAAAAAATGGAACCGCTCAACACATCCGGGGTTAATGAGATACATTGTAAAGATTGCAAACTCAGGTATATAGGTGAAACCATGCGTCCAATAAAGGTACGTAGAGGGGAACATAAAACTGCATGCAAATATAGACATAGTCATAGATCAGATCTAGCCAGGCACTCAATGGAGATAGGTCATCAGATTACCTGGGATCGCTGTAACCGGATTGCACTATGTAACCGAAATAGGTTAACCAGGTTGATTAGGGAATCACTTGGAATAAAATCAGGAATAAACATCATGAATATGACATCTCTAAAAAATAATTAGGCCCCATATTTAATGAAGCCTTCTCGTATAGAAGGAAACGTAAATTGGAGGAATCAGAATTAAAAATAAATCCAACTAAGAGACCGCGACTATGAATTTGAGATAGAAAACGGAACCAATTAGATGAAGTTAGTAATAGGTAATTTGGTAATAATTATAGTAAATCATGCGCTGTCGGGGTAACATTTTGTATATAATTTAAATATGCAGATTATACACGCATATATATATATATATATATATATATATATATATATATATTATGATTGTACACGTGTATGCATTTATATAAATTTATTGATGAATGAAAATGTAAATATTCCAATAATACCTGACAGGATACCACATAAGTTTCTTATATGTTAATTTATATATGCAGATTTCATATGCCGTGTACACGTTAATATATATGGATGAATATTTTCGAGTTATAAAAGATTTGAGAGAAACTCAAATGAATGCTTATATGTTTATCTAAATATGCATTATAGATATGTAAATAAATAAATAAATATATATATATATATATATATATATATATATATATATATATATATATATATTATGCACACATATTTATGAATAATTCTATATATTCATATAAGATGAGGGAGGAACTCGCATTGTTGCTTGAATGCTTATTTAGATATTTGCAATATATATGTAAAAGAAACATGAAGTTCTTAAGTAAAAATGTGAAAGGAACTGTCATGGTTGCTTATATTTTTTTGATTTAGATATACATAATATATATTGTTGGTAGAAGTGTATATGTATGAATATTTATATATTCATATAAAATGTGAGTATAAATTAAATATATATATATATATATATATATATATATATATGTATGTAAAGTAAATATACTATAAACTCAGAGTGAATCGTATGTACTTGAAGTTCAAAGAACTCATTTATTTGCTTATAGATATGGGTGTTTAAATATTAACAAATGTGTTTTGACTGATATAATTTATCTGTTGAGAGACTCACAATGTTGCTTATATGATGTTTATTTATATATGGTGTTTACACGCATATATACATATATATGATGGATATATGGATATTTATAAAAGCTATGGGAGAAACCCACATGTTTGCTTATAAGTTAATCTTTATATGCGTAAGATATAGCATTTAAACGTATATATAAATGGATATTTATATAACAGATGTGGGTATAAATAAATATAAATAAGTAAATAATAAATAAAATTAATAAATAAAATGAAAATAAGTTAAATATTGCTAATAAATTATATACCCAAATTAATTCGTAGGAGCCAATCTTGTTGCTTACATTTATTTTTTAAATATACATAGACATGTGTATGACTTGGGCACAGATATTTAAATAAAAAAATAAATTTATATAGGACAAGAGTATAAATGTGTATTTGGTTGACATACGATTCGCTAGTTTAGGCTCCGTATTCGGTATTTTCCAAATGATAGAATAATACTAAATTCTTTTAACAATTTTTCTAATATCTCTCTATAACCTATTACACACAGGACGAGATTAGGTAAACGGGGAATTTGAGGGTTACTGCAATATTATTAAAATTTAAAAAAAATTGCTGCTCCTTCTACGCGTCCGTAACAGCAATTAAAAAAATCGAGACATCACGGATAGGTGTGTATTACAATCCATAGGGTTTGCTTATAGTTATTCAATAAATGCCATTTTAGTAGAGTACACATATGTGTATATAGATTATTTTGTTCATGGAGGCGGGGTGACGTGAATAAGTTTGTGTATATATTTGAGTATGAGAGAATAGGTATGTACACCGGATATTAGGGCAGACAATTAAAAGTACGTTAGGAATTAAAATAAATAAAAATAGATATATCTTGAACGAGGATATTCCATTTGCCAAAAATTGTATGTTCCTGTGAGTATGGTGTCAACCCTGGCGATGGGACTGGAAATGAAGTCCCGATAAATAGTAAAATGTTTTAAAAACCTGGTTCCAACGTCGTTTTCAGACAAGAAGCTGGTGAAGGTTCTCAAAATGAAGGGACATGTGAGAACCCATCAACTAAGGCCAAAATTGTTGCACAAGAAATTGTAAAGGATTCAAGATTTTACCGATCCAAGAGAGCTATCAATTGTCCCGTACAAGAAAACGGCGGCGAGAAAACGAACAATAGCATAAATTTAAATCCATCGTGTTAGTACCCTGTACCGATTCCGCAACCATAGATTTTGAACCATGTACATTTTCGTTTCCATAATGTTGGTATCGCGTACTGACATGATAGTCAAAGTGTTCGTACCTTTTACAGGTCAGTATATATATATATATATATATATATATATATATATATATATATATATATATATATATAATAGTGTGTTATTACTGAGATCCAATTGTCGGTGTTAGCTTCACTACTGCAGGTTTTACACACATTCGTCTAGGAGATTTTACCGTCCCATTTCTACGCACTCCTCACCCAAATATATAGCGTGTAAAGGGCGTAATACCGGCACCTACTTATGAGTCGCGATTATGCACGTGACAAATGTAAACGAGATTATACTTTTCGGATTTGCTGTCTTTGATTTATCCGCATATTTGGGCAAAACCTGATACATTTATAAATTCAACATTATTCTTTAAAGATTTTTTCTATCTTCTCGTTTGTTCCTGATTTTATTACTTTGCCTCAATTATATTTGGTAAAAAAATCGTTAAAACAATTATTCCTAAACATTTCGCGAAGCATGTTTAACTCTAATACAATGTTCTTCGGTGAACAAATTCCACGTATTCGTATGTCAAATTGGCTATGCAGTGTTTTTGTAATATTTTAGTACATTACAAAAATATTAAATATATTGTCCAGTCCGGTTCGATTTCTCGTGAACCGACCGTGAAATGGTACATCCTTCATCTCTTGTTATATCTACATTTAAATATATAGATATCCGTATTTTTTCATTTTCTAATGTAAACTGTATATGTTGATCGACAACAACAGCTCTTCATTTATAACTTGATTCTTTTCAACGACCAAAAGAGATCGTCAACGTAACGTACGTACGTATATGATACAATGATAAATGGTTTAAATCCCGTTTTTTTCTAGATGATGTATATGTATTTGATAAGACTGAACCAAGAGGACCACCCAAGACTATGCCGTCAATTTGTCTGTAAAAGACTCCTTATAACATAAATTGTATGTTAGATATGCACATGTAAAAAAGTGATCTCATGACGATCCCTTATATAAATGATGATTGTAGATATTCACAAAGAACATTTATAGATTTATTCAGCGGAATACTAGTAAATAAGGATTGTATGTCTAAAACCAACGATTATCTCTCGTTTGAGGATAATTCGCGAAATTTTTCGACAAATTGAAAACTATCCTGATCCATTTAATCCCATCTTTATCTTATTATCGGTTCAACAATCCGGCATAATAATCTAGCTGCTCAATGCTGAAGAGATTTGATCACAGTTAATGTGTCTGCAAGGAGAGAGAAAACCATTGCTGACTACTTTGTGAACGCCAGACAAGCCATGAAACATCGATGGTGTTGCATCTACTGGCTTTGTCTTTTTACATTCTGTAATAAATGCACTTTTATTCGCTACGATGCTTAGCTTCACATTTTAAATAATTTTTTGAAGTGTGTTTTTTATGGAAATTTCTAATTTTGGTGTGGCATCGCATTGCATCTCTTCACGTTTAATTTTGTGTTGTCATTAACAAGTTGTAAAATGGCTTGAGTGTAGTAAACATAATTAATTATCGTTATACCTGTCATTTTGTCCGGCTTCATTAGTCCGATATGTCTGTTTCACTGTGATCATTTGTTCTCGACAGGTGCCTTCTATTAAGCAGTTTTTATTATAATCAAGGTTGCGGTCTTGATATAAACACCTGACCCATTAATTACTTACATATGTCAGTATAAACTAAGAATTGTATAGTGTAGAAAAGGCAATTCATCCAGTAGACCGGTTTCGTCCTTATTGGTAACTCATCAAGTACTGGCCAGAATTTGCCGCGGACAGGATACGAACCTGGGCACGTCTGCTTCGGAGTCTGGTGCTCTAACCACTGAGCTATCCTGCGGCACACTACACTACAAACAATTTTCAGTTATATACTAACTAATGTAACTTGGTTAGTCAATTTTTCCTTTAGGTGGAGCGGCAAATTCTGGCCAGTACTTGATGAGTTCCCAATAAGGACGAAACCGGTCTACTGGATGAATTGCCTTTTCTACACTATACAATTCTTAGTTTATACTGACATATGTAAGTAATTAATGGGTCAGGTGTTTATATCAAGACTGCAAACTTGATTATAATAATTGTTATCACCACCCGCGCAACCAATGTTCGTTTTATTAAGCAGTTTATTGGCTTTAAATATGCGGACATATTAGCCATATGCACTTCGACATTCTTGTATAAATATTGAGATTCCATAATTCTTCCATTTTCATAAAATCATTCCACCGGTGCCTTTACGTGTACTTTCTCACATTCACTACTCGTAATTTTTTTATATAATATTACGGTCCACCAGAGAGTTCTTCATTGAGGACTTTCAAAATGTAGATGGTGGCACACCAAAGGGTTCTACGAATATAAAGTAGAGAGATAAAATAGATAGACAAATTTAAGATGTGACAAGATACAACAAATCTACATAGAGGATTGGAGGAAGAAAAACATCATTAACGAATCCAGAACACTAGCTGTAGATACGGGTAGAAATGATACTTATTAATAAACGCTATTCCATGCATTACGGATCATCTTCCCCATTTATTTAACAGTAATAAACATACTTTCCATCGCTGATATATATTTTTATATATATGTATGGTGTGTGTTAATGTCAAAATATTAATGTTAACAACAAAGATTATTTAGCAATATACATACGCAAGATTGCCCATAAACTTACATAGGCCGATCGACCAGGTGGTTATTTAATCCAATAAATAATTGTAACTTAAATGTCAGTTTCTAACCAAATAGTGCATACATTTCTGCTGTTGCGCAACATATCTTTCAAAACTCACAGTTTTGTTCCACAGACAGCATTTCTGATAATTACTAAATGCACAATAACATAAATAAGTTTAACCATATGCGAAACCATATATATATATATATATATATATATATATATATATATATATATATATATATATATATATATATATATATGTTTGTGTATGTGTGCTTTTGTACTTTCAAGTGCACAATATTTTGAGATCACTTTTTATTTCTGTATGTACAGAAGAATATTTCTGGTTTGACAGTCAAGTCTATTGATTTTCATATGTTAAATAACGAATAATCTCCATTTTCTTTAATTATTTCATTTTTCACAATCTGAATTTCTTCATTTGTTTTATTTTTTTTAAATTTACACGTTAACTAATTTTGTATGTCTTAGGAACCAAGGACTATTCTTTAAAGGTAGTAAACGTTTCATAATAATATTCAGTATACAATTTATCTTGGAACTAATTAATGTTATTCTGTGTATTTCAAGATTTTGGTGTCCAATATCAGATGTTCATTATTCTAGTAAGTTAAAAAATTTTGATTACTATTCATGAAATGTTAAAATAGTTGGTGTTATAATAGGAAATGGTAAAACAATTTCGTTTATCAGAAAGTAATATTGTTCGTGAAATTTTAAAACGTTTTAAAGCTGTATTTAACGCTCTACTTAAATAATTTTATGCATTAACATTTGAAATTTTAGTTTTCTCAGTTTCATATCGAAATCACAGTAATTATTTCAGAGATATTTTACTGTCGATTATATTTGAAATATAAAATTATGGCGTTTATTTAAAAAGCACTGAAAGTTTTCCTTTTTATTTATTTAGTCAAAAATTTGTACTCTTTACATTAGTTTGAAAATAAAGCGCTTCAAAAGTTCAGCGATATAATTTTTTGATAAAATGTCTTATCTCTTAAGTACCAATGTGTCAGGTTTATTAGTTAGGTCATTATGTAATCATTTGTCACTCGATATAATAGTTGGTAATTTAGAATCTCTGTTACAAATGACATTAGTCTAATTGCCGTAAACAATTCAGGACAATAACATGTAGAGTTCCGGTTAGCCATCGTATCGCCTGCACCATTCTCGACAGTCATAGCAGCGAAAAACCAGTACTTTTTCATCATCAAGCCGTTTAGAGCGTCCGAATCATTCATTGTATTGTCGGCAAAATAATGTACACAGATAAACCTCCAGGTAACTTGCCAGTGGCCCACAATCACGTAGGTGTCCCCAGCGCTTGTTTCTAATAATTAGTGTAAATCCAATTGCATACAGGGAAAGAGGACAAAACATTGCTCGAATACGTCCCATGATGTTTTCGCGAGTGCATCCCTACGGTGGCCCATGGCAGTTTACTCAAATATAACGTCTAAGCTCATAGACAGTCACGTAAATAGGAAATTAGGTCAGTGATTTTTACTTTTGCCACATAGCAAACTACGTCGTTAATGATTGTTAGCGATCCACACTTGTTGGCCGCTTTTGTGGTTTATACAAATGCTACAATATCGATAGCAAAGCCGAATTTAATAGTGATATACCGCACCGATGTACATCTAAGGGCCCCAAACGATCAGTCGATCAAATAAGATTTTTTGGAAATTTTCAGTGTTTCACTGGGTTCACGTTGAGTATTCCCCTTGGTGTTTGTCGCAGCAGACTAGCCATATAGTATTCTATAACTAAACTTCCTTTCAAAGTAAGACCTGATAATTGATGCTCAGTTACGTATTTAAGTGTGCAGACCTTTTTTGGTTGTGATGATTGTCTGATTTTTCACGAGTACCTGAGATTTTCAACAGTTTTTAAAAGATCACGAATATTACAATATCCGACCCTTTTCGTAAAGCTAGATTAACTACGCGGCAAAATATAGCAACTAAAGGCCCGCCAAACATCACCGGAGCTCGACCCTTCGATCAGAAAACGATACAGGATGCCCGAGTCTTTTTTGATCAGATGCTAGAAGACGGCTTTATTCGTCGAAGTTCTAGTTTATGGGCATTACCTATTCATATACAAGCCGAGAAAATGTTGGTGATTGAATATTATGCCGTAATTATGGAGCCCTCGAAAAAGTCAAAATTTCGGATCGTTATCTGTAAAATAACGACAAGGGTATTATTGATGAAATTGCTCAACACAAATGGCTTAGAGCAATTCAATTTAAATCAACGTACCATCAGATTTTACTCCACGAAACTAGCATCGCGCAAACAGATATTATTACCTCTTTTGTAGTAATTAAATATGCCCGTATGCAATTTGGTCTGAGCAATGCATCACAGACATTTCATGGATTCATGAACAAGTATTAAGGAAATTCATCTTAAATAGTCTTGCGTCGATGATGCTATTATAGCCTCGCATTATTCTGAACAGCATTTAACAGATTTTGGTCTCGTGTTAAATTTGGAATAGTGCGCTCGGGCTCAAAAACAAGTGAAATTCCTGAAGTACTCGATCAGAAATTTGGCTCTCACCAGACTGTCGCCCCCCAGTATTTTATTATGATCACAATCTCAGTGATCTTGGTGTGGATGATACATGAGTGTTGCTACGTAAGCGTATCTTTTGGCCGACCTTTCGACAGAATACTACTCGATGGGTTAATGCATGCCGGTCATGTCAACTCTCCAAAGTCTCACCTCATATGCATTCTAAATTTGGCCGTTTGGAGCTACATATATATTTTGTTATATATTAATCCATTTCAACATAATTGCTCTTCCTAGAGTACGTGGCTTTCGTTTTTGAATGACTATAATTGATTGACATACAAGATGGCTTGAAGCAATGCCACAAAGTGGTCAAGTTGTAATGACTTTTACCTGTGCCGTCTTGGAACACCGAGTTTCAAGATTAGGGTACCAGATATATTAGTTACTCACCGAGGTGCAAATTTGGTGATACGTATTTTGCAAGATCATTTACAGTTATTTAGAGTTGATGTGCGTAGAACTAAATTATTAATTCTTAAGTGCAACGATCTAGGGAAACACGTAAAGCGTAAATTGAAGGCGGTACTTTATGCGAGCAGTCCGATTTGACTACCGCTCTTCCATTAATGCACAGGAAAAATACAACATGATTTAAAAAGTTTGCTTGCGCAACTTACCAGAGAACGCGATCCGCCAATTTAGGTTATGAAGGCTTTAGACACACATAATCAAGTCTATGTCAGAATAGACGCTGTTCAGTGAACGTTATAGCAAAAGAAACCGGAAGGCATCCAATAACTATGCGCGGTTCGCAATTCCTTTGCATTGATCTTAATAGACATCACAAACCAGTACCCATTGATTGATTGTAAACCTGCATTTGAGTTCCGAATTTTAAGTCCGATTACAAGGGGATATGATAACTATCAAGAACAAGAACTAACTTTAGAGAAGATTGCAGAAACGATACTAAAGTCTCCGCTCACAAGTTCGCTATAAACTTGATGTAGATGAAGTCAATTTTGGCGGCAGTGATTTAGCACAGTCAGTTTTAGGTTGCCAATAACTTTATTTTGTTGACAATTTAATATCTGCATTACTGACCTATATTTTCTGGTTGATAGTAAAGTTTATTCATTTTAATATTAGTAAAGTCTATATTTTTGATAATTATGCTATTTTTCAAGAAAATTCTTTTTCGTTTATTATAATTCTTCACTTTTACGCGTTAAATAATTTTGACTGGGTGCGGGCATATTTAAATTGAATGTGTTATTATTCTTCGATAAGGAGGACTCCTCTATAAAAATATTAAATTTTGCTTAATATTATTCACTAAATTATTCAATTCTGATAGCCTCGACTTTGTCTTTGACATTATTTATAATGCCATGTCTAATTGAGTGCACTAGGAATTCCACTTATTTTCCCAATACAAATTTTACTATGTTTAACATGAGACCAAACTGGACAATAAGAGTGAGGGCTACATGATGTCTGTTAATTTGTGCTAAAAATATCTGAGGCTATTATTACATCATCGACGTAACAATGGGTACGTGGAAGTTTCCGTAAAACTTAGAACTTAAATTTCCGAGATGTCTGTGTTGCATTTGGTAGATCAAAGTTCCTACGCGCATATTCAAAATCCAGAAGCTGTAATAACAGCTGTTTTTGCTATGTTTTATTCGTAGAGAGGAATTTGATGGTATGTCGATTTAAAATTAGAGAAAATGTCCCATATGCTTTTGGCTATTTCATCAATAATTTCTATAGCAATATATGTCTGATAACGATCTGGAATTGTGCCTTTTTTGAGAGAACGTTAATCATCGCGTAATCTCCATTCACCAACGTGTTGCTTAGCTTTCATTTAAATCGGCGTTGCCCACGGATTATAACTACGATGAATAAAGACGTCCTGCAGCATCTGATCAAAAATGGTCTTGGGAGCTTTTAACTTTGTCTGATCTAACTGTCGGGATCTAGCAAAGACTGAATGGCTTTTAGTGTCCAATTTTTGCTGCGTACTTAACCCAGTTTTGTTAATTGGATTTGATATTTTATTATTCATGATTTTTGGAAACGTACTAACAATCACACATAGCTGTGGATGAACGAATTCGTAAGAATCCCTGCTCTTGAGTAAAACTGGCAGGCGATAGTCACTATCAACAAAGATACACTCACTTAAATTCGAAACTGGATCTAAAAAGGTACCTTTGGCTTTATCAACTATCAGTCCATACTTTGCCAAAATTTTTTGGCTAAGTTTGCAATATGGCATGTTTGCGACGACAAACCTCAATGAGAATTCTCGACGTAGGTCTAGTGATACTCTGTGATTTGCCAAGCTATTTATTTTAATGAACTGGTCATTGGTGACTATTAGCTGTACATCGGTAGTGATAGTTACTGGGAAATTCGGAGTTTCTAATGATATTGCATCACCATTTTTAAACCACGAATGCGACTCGCGAGGGTGAATCTCTAACGATCTTTAACACAACGCTTGGCTTATGACAGAAGTAATACGCACCGGCCTTACTTCATTTGTACATTCTGTTTGTAGGTCTGAAATTTATTCTTTGGTAAACTGCTCGTGGGCCACCCTGGAACTTCATACTCGATATCATCTTGACACGTTCTTAAGCAAATCCTCGTTTTTCCCATATACATTGAATTATTCACAATTTATGATTACTGAACGCTGGGGAACACCTGATGGATTGTGGGCGTCTGGCTTGTCTTCTGGAACCTCATATGTGTACATAATTTGGCTGACAATGTGTTGAATAGCCGTGACACTGCACTCTATTTGATAGTCGCAGTGGACGGTCATTGCGATGACTGACGGGGACGGTGCGGGCGATGCAATGCATTGCCGGAACACTTCATATAATGTTTCTTAATTAACTCTCTCTGAGTTTAAATATTACACTCGTCACTTGATTCTGAAAATTCTTAAAACACTACCGATATTGCATCATAATTAACTAATGAACTATTTGATAAACCATACAAATCGGCACTTGACAGCTGCAGCACTTGAAGCACTCAGTATTCAGACGAAGGTTAAAAGCACAAAATTAGTGACTTGTTCACAAATAAGCTTTCCATACTTCTCAAAATCCACGTTATAAATTTAAATATCATCATCAATAAATTGTCTCTGAAATAATTACAACGATTTCAGTTTGATACCAAGAAACCCCAGAATTTACATTTTTATACACAAAATGTTATTAAATTGGAGCGTTAAGCACAACTTTAAATGTTTTATAAACAACACGTACAATATCTTTCTGATCAACAGTAGTTTTTTATATTAAATAAATTAATTTTTCGTGAAGAGAACTTAAAATTTTCAAGTTGTAGAACAGCTTATCCATGTAAATTTATTCCTGGTATTTGCGCAAATTGTAGAATGTCTCTTGATCCAACCCGACAGATTTTTGGTAAGACAGTAAAAAATAATACTATGTCGCATGAAAAAGTATAGATTGAACAAAAACTTAATTATATTTATAAAGCAATTCATAATGCACTTATTATAGTCAAGGTTGCGATTTTGATATAAACACCTGACCCATTAATTACTTACGTATGTCAATATAAACAAAGAATTGTGTAGTGCAGAAAAGGCAATTCATCCAGTAGACCACTTCCCCATGTAGTGTGTTGTCTGTTCAGTAATGAAAGATTGGGGATGGTTAGTTGGAACTTTGGGTCTAAATGGATGTCATATGGGCTCCACCTAAAGGAAAAATAGACTAACCAATTTACACTAGTTAGTATATAACTGAAAATAGTGTGTAGTGTAGTTTGCGGCAGGGTGGCTCACCGGTAAGAGCACCAGATTCCGAAGCAGACGTTGTCAAGTTCGAGTTCTGTCCGCGGAAAATTCCAGCCAGTACATGATGAGTTACCAATAAGGACGACACTGGTCTACTGGATGAATTGCCTTTTCTACACTATACAAGTCTTAGTTTATACTGACATATGTAAGCAATTAATGGGTCAGGTGTTTATATCAAGACCGCAACCTTGATTATAATAATTGTTATCACCCCCCACGCAACCAATGTTCGTTTAATTATATAATGTTTATTTCAATACGATTTCCCCATGTAATGTGGTGTCTGTTCAGTAATGACAGATTGTGGATGGTTAGTTGGAACTTTGGGTCTAAATGGAGGCCATATGAGTTCCACCTAAAGGAAAATTAGACTAACCAATGTACATTAGTTTGTATATGACTGAAAATTGTGTGTAGTGTAGTGTGCGGCAGGGTGGCTCAATGGTAAGAGCACCAGATTCCGAAGCAGATGTGTCTAGGTTCGAGTCCTGTCTGCGGCAAATTATGGCTAGTACATGATGAGTTTCCAATAAGAAATAAAACCGGTCTTCTGGATGAATTGCCTTTTTTACATTATACCATTCTTATTTCAAACTGAAATATGTAAGTAATTGATGAGTCAGGTGCTAATATCAAGATCACAACCTTGATTATAATAATTGTTATCACCACCCGCGCAACCAATGTTCGTTTAAATTCATAATACCTTTTAAAATTCCAAGACTGTGTATTTTAAACACATTTACACACGCCTAGTTACCGCTTGAAAAATGAATAATTAAAACAAGCAAAATTGAATGTTCCAGAAAAATGACATAATTTACGAAAATGGAAACAATTCTTAATTTAGCATTACGAACATTAATAAACATGACTATTAAACTGAAAAAAGTTTTCTGTACATATATATATATATATATATATATATATATATATATATCCAAAATAAAACCATGTTAAATTTCCATTAAATGGTTAGTAATTTTCTTCATTTTAATTAGGAAAACAGCGTCTTCTTCATATTGAATATCTGGATAAATACTATCTTTCTAGACTCACTATTAATCTATTTTTAATTCACCTCCTAGCCCCCTTCTATTTATACCTTTTGTATTTTGTGTCATTTCAACATGGATTAACCTCTGTTAGTTGCTGGTTTTCATGAATAACAAACCTGTTCGTCCCGCGTTAAAAACTACAAAGGCATTGAGGTCTGCTGTCTATCCTGTTCATCTTAGTGAGTCTTGATTTAAAAGGAGAGTGAAGATAAAACAGACGTGTGTAGGTTAAAATTTAAAAAAAAGTATTAATAATCTTTTTTAGTGAATTTAATTTCTCGCAAGAATGAAGCAACAAGCTAAGTTAATATGTCTTATGCTCATATGATATATGGCATCGCATTTGCTGTATTTCCATAGGCTAGCGTTTTATTATATGCTCCCTAACAATTACTTAATAGCTTTTATATAAGTTATACGAAACCTTTTGTATATAAAGATTAGTCTCCAAATATAATTTTAAAATGCACGCGCAGGTAGGCTATCAATTAGCCTTAATCGATCAGACAGATGTCAGACAACCTGTGTGGCAGATAATTGAAAGTTAAAGCCATATTTTAAAATGAATGATGAATACACATCAGCGGATGCGCAACTCAGCACCACTAACTCGCACACACACACTAAATTTATTGCTTTGAAACTAAACTATATACACAAAAAAACTGTTATGAATAAATTAAATGCAGTAGATTTAAAATTTGCCGTGTGACGGGATTTGAGGAGAAACATAGGAACGGTAGGATGTTTACTCATTCCAACTTCTCCGCAGTTGCAATTTCCTACATCTTATACATTTCGGAAAGCATATGCTTATGAGCAAATGCAAAAGTTGCCCTGTGAAATTGAAAACAACTTTGTTAAGATTTTGTGTAATAGAACATTGAATATTTGTCTTCTGACAGGTTGTTGATTTGAATAATATATATAATATATTTTCATTGGCAAGTTCTCAACACACTGTATAAGTAAGCACAAACCTCATTATTTGATAAAACTCTTTGAAACGTTTTGTACAGGAGATATCAAGCCGGTGCATTTTTACCTAACATAAAGTAATTAAGAAAGAAATTAAGCGCATAAAAAACGATTAAATTCTTCATTTTTTTACAAACTTATAAGTATTAATTACTTCCACCATTAATATCAGCTACCCAATGTGACAGACATAATCGCAAACAACTCTGCATTCAACATTATGTGCAACGGGATTCGTAATTATTGCCAATTATAATTGCGCAAATATCTCGACAGATTGAACTCTCGTTTGTCGAATAAAAATCCGGCTTGCGTTGCGCAAATTAACATTGCTGTTGAGCCTACATCTTTAACCAGATATGTACTGTCATGTGCAGAATGTGACACACCAAAGCATAGATTTTTATTTTAAATAAGGCAAAGTTTTCAACCACGCATCTCTATTTGAAGGCAAATGCTATAAATAGACGTCTGATCGTGAACAGCCATTACCAGGAGGTTATTAAAGCCTCATTCGAACCACGCTCAACTATGATTCTTCTATTTGAATATATAGGGCCAAGAGATTTTGTATGCTACATTTGTTGGGCAATTTTCTTATTTAGACTAAATAAAGTTTCGTTTTATTTCTCCAGTAAATCAGAAATTAAGACGGAGCGAAATCGCTTCTTTAAAATTTATAATGAGTTTTTAAATTAAGGTATGGGAATCATTTTGCTGCATGTTTGACAATTATACGTAAAAACCCCACGAAAAAAGTTGAATTCATATTTGTTATATATCGGGTTTATTGTAAGCATTAATCCAAAGAATTTATGACCTTTCGTGGAATAATAAGAATACAGTCAGTTAGATTTATTTTAGAAAGAGTTATTAAATATCCTATGACAATCCCGGGAGGCATTCAAATGCCATTCTAATAACCAACATACTGAGAACAAAATTTGATAAAATTATACAATTCCTTTATTTTCTTAATCATTGCTTTTTATGCATCATGATTTTTTAAATATATTGTCTAGAGAATTTTACGAATTTAGTTATTTATGCGGGATTTATTTTCACCGACGTTCAAACAAGCAATATCCTAACGAGAAGGTTTGATGTAAATACTTCTTTAGTGACAAATATGTCTTATTTAACACCTAATATTTAAAAAAATAACAATTAAACCTTTAGATACTGTTTGTGACTGACAACTAAAACATAGGCAATTGTGTATTAGGTGTTGCGCACCTAATAGCAAATTAGTTCAAATTAGACCAGGAGAATAAACCAAAATCAGGATGATTGTAAGGTATAATCTCATGTTCACATTCGTTTCGTGCTTACTGGCAACACTTCAGTAGGAGCCCTATACCCACTGTATATTTTAGTGTTTAATGTGAGTCAATTTGACAATACAATTTAATATATGAATTTGTATACTTTTAGTAAGAGATCGACCTTCATATAAAGTCTTCCACAATGCAACTTCAAAACCAACTCTCTATTTATATAACACATATACCAAGCCTATAAATGTTACCAACACAATAGTTGCCACAATCAATTAATGTTTAATCTTTTTTTTTATCTATATGTGTGGCGAAAGCTGCAAACAGTTAATGTTTGTGACTGGATAGAAATTGTGCAGTCGACATTTCCAGTCAAGTTCAATGTATGCGAGCCTGCCAGAGTTGAGAGCCGCATATCTAAATTTGATTTCCATATATATTCAATGCGGTTTGATCCTCCATAGTCAGTTTGCTGTCGTACTCTGATGAAGATCATGGAAGAACGAAATGCATCAGTGTGTGTGGCTGGCGGTAGTTTTGCTATGTTGTTCGACGACTGGTTAAATGAAATGGGATTGGCATTTTTTTCGAGCTCTCAAACTTAATTCAAAACTTGTTACCACCACCCACTCAATCAATTAATGTTTAATTATTCAATAACATGTTTTTAATAGATTTACGCAAAGGAAACATTCTGTATAGTCCCACTTCCACAATAATTCATTATATGTCTACCTCATACTAAAACTCTTGCTTCAATCGAAACAAAATTTTGTGTTGTAATTTAAATTACATCGTCTTGAGTTTAATAATTTTTGGTTATAATATACACAGATAGTTGTATAAAATAAAAACGTTACAGAACGATTTCACTTGACATTAATATTAGTATAAATTATTCATTTCCTAAGGTAGAATAATGTAGATTCAATCGTCTTTATTGGGCAATCCTCAGAAGCAGATACAGCAACTACAGCGTTTTGGCCAGTTTCATTCAGATCATCTTCTTTGTTCTGCTACCTTCATTTTTCGTCCAATTTTCAGAATACTCACAATTTGGTTTTGTTTAACCTCTTATTTAGTTAAACACCCGTTAGTATCACTTTTGATCCAATCAATCAGTCAGCCAACCGCATTGTGTCATTGGAAAATGGACATCTTACCAACTCGATATGATATATAGAAAATAAATAGCCTGTTCAAATGGTAAATCAAGTTGGTTGGCTGAACTAAACTGTCAAAGACTTTTCATTTACCGCAATAGCTTCATTCTCGCGATCTATAAACGTAATTTTGTGGCTATTAAATGGAATTTTTGAAGATTTGAAAAAAATTAATGGCGAATCATTGATACTGACGTATTGCGTAATATCTACGTATTTGTGTCCATTTTAAAAAGGTTCGAACTGGCAGCGCTGCCGAACCCAACGCACACAGAATCGAGCAATTTTGTCTTATCCGCCCTTAGATACAGAATTTAGTAAGCGTGATTAATGCATTTAATAATTTTTATCTATTTGCACTGCGTTAAATGAGGTGAACTATAAACTGACTGTGGCTAAGCAATAGGCAAACAAAATATAGTAAAAGTGTAAACCTGCAATAATCCACCGGAATTCTGGCGGCAGAACTACTTAAACATATACATTTATTAAATTTTTGAATAGCTAAACAATGGGAATATCGAATCTGGAGACAAATTTTTTTAATGTGGTCCCAGAGTGATGGGCCAAATTCAACCATAACAAAGTAGAATATTCCTATAAAAAATGCATTTTGACATTAATTGTTTGCGCGGGTGGTGGTAACAATTCTTTAAACCAAGTTTGCGAGCTTGAAGTAAACACCAATCCCATTGTATTTAACCAGTCGTCGAACAAAATTGATCCTCGATAGTCAGTTTGCCGTCGTACTCTGATGATAATATTGTCTATATATGTATATGTGGCGAAAGCTGCAAACAGTTAATGTTCGTGACTGTATAGAAATTGTGCAGCCGACATTTCCAGTCAAGTTCAATGTATGCGAGACTGCTAGAGGTGAGAGCCGCATATCTAACATTGATTTCCATATATATTCAAGGCGTTTTGATCCTCGATAGTCAGTTTGCCGTCGTACTCTGATGATAGTGCGTTGCGGCTGGCGGTAGTTTTGTTATGTTGTTCGACGACTGGTTAAATACAATGGGATTGGTGTTTACTTCAAGCTCGCAAACTTGATTTAAAGAAAAAAGTGCATTTTGCTTACTAGATTCTCATCAAAATTAGCCCAGAGATAATGCCTACTAATCCATTGAAATACTAGTCCTGAGATATCTAGCAATGAGAAAATATAAATAGCAGTAGTCTCACGTTATTTGTACAGTTATCTATTCATCAGTTGATCCTTGTAGTACCTAGAAACTATGAATACATCAAAGTTTTTACAATTTTGCATCAGGGATACTTCGACTACCATTTCTGTACTTCTTTTTAGTCCATGTAATAGTTTATGCAATCTGATATAGACAGAGTAATGGTTCCTTCTAATGAATTAACAAATAATACAAAAAAAAATTTTATTTTAATGATTGTAAAACGGTACAATTTGCACGATTTTTAAGATAGAATTTATTTCGTTGAAAGATCGAGAAATATTTTTAAATACCTTCTTACTCCGATGTAGCCAGATGTATCGGTATCCACCGATAAATGTTATTCAATTTTCGCGAATTGATTTATTTTAACTTATTATAATTTCATATAGTAATGCAACGAGCAAGCGTAAATTCCTGTCCTAAACTATTTGACTTTGTCTGATGCAAGTTTCCGACTCTTCAATTGTATGAGTTATTCAGCGAAAAGCTCATATATCTAGAGGGTTAACGCATTTGTGGCACAAGTTGATTTGTCCTGTGAGTATGGTGTCAACCATGAAGATGGGACTCGAAGTTAAGTCCCAAATATTCAGAATAAAATGTGTGCCAAATGTTGTTCCAAAGTCATATTTAGACAAGCAGCTGAAGGGGCAATTGTGAACCCTTCAATCAAGGCCAAAAATCGATGCACATGGAAATATAAATGATTCAAGATTTTACCGATCTACGAGTGATATCAATTATCACGCACAAGAAACGGCGGCGAGAATCTAAACAAGAAGGACAGCACAGAGCATTTTACATCAACATTTAGACTTGTTACATTGTTTAATATACATTGCTAATTATTTGCAGACCCAACTCAACTACACATGCAAAATCTTGACAACCAAAACAGGCACCGAAATGTATACATTGGTTGACACATAATTCAATCACCTCAAATGTATTGCACAACCGCGCATGAGAGTCATTCATTCAATTTCCATATTTTATAAAAGATGAAATAGATTAAATATATTATCTAAATTTTAATTATTAATCTTTGATCTTATATATTACCTACATTGCGCAAAAGACACAATTTCACGGAAATATGAAGCCAATTTTGTTTTAAATTATTATTTCACCTGTGGTAAAAATTATTTTTGTATAGTTCTTTCACATTTAGTAGCAATGCTTGTAGAACAACAATTTTTCACATATAAAAAGCACATATTACTCGATATGAATTTTAAAATATATTTAAAATTACACAGTAGAGCTTTCGCTCCATATTTTCAATTGATTTATTCGAGGAATAAGCCAAAAAATTAATAGAGTTTAAATAGATCAACGATACATATTCGGATAGTTTTCTGCAACCATACCTTATTTTGTTGCTTTTCCTGCAGTTTCAGAATGTTAGAGAAATAAATTCATTGGTTGCTCGTTTTTTATTAAAATTCTAAAAATATGAACTTGCTTAAAAAATTATCTATGAAAACGTTACTATTATGTTTCCCGCACAGCACAAGAGAAAGTTGAATTGGCGTTAACACGCATATATAGTGCAGCTAAACTACGAGTGTTATTTAAGGTAACACACCTGCCTTTACAGGCAATCAAGAGGTAACAGCCTTTATTTTCAACGTCAAATTTTATTTACTAATATGCATGCGCAAGTTACGTAGGCCGAACGAACAGAATGTTAATTACCCGATCGCGAGAACGCCTGTTTTAGATCAAATTGTGAATACATGTCTGCATTTGAGTGACACATCTTTGAAACCTCATACGTATGTTCTCCAGATGTAGTATTTAAGATAACTACTAAATTCAATAACATAAAGTGAGACAGCCACATATGAAGCCTTATGGATAGACAAACTGCAGCAGGATTTATGCAAGCAGAAGAAGCATGTTCGGGCATTGAGCTTGAACTGGAGGTGAGGCCTGGATTTGATCTATAGTTCATTTATTTGACTCTCTTTCCACGTATACATTTTTCTATTTCATTTTGTCTTTCAATATATATATATATATATATATATATATATATATATATATACAAATATTCATTTAGGTCCAATAAATGACCAATATGTTAAGAGTAAATGACAGACTAAGCAAAATATAAGTTTTTTATATAACTGAAAATTGCTTGCAGTTTGCGGCGGTGGTGGTGTTGGATAAGTGCGAGACGCTCTTGATGATGTGCCCCAGTTTAAACTGGGTTGCGACAAAATCTGGCATGTATTTTACACACTCCCTATAAGGAGGAAACCCGCCTACTTGATGAATTTACTTTGCTACTTATTGCACCGTTAAGATGATATTTTCAAAACATTTATATATATATATATATATTTTCGTCCTTACGTAGCACTTCGTAGTAAGAATTGCCGCGACCTGAAATTCAAGCGGAGAGCTATTTATTCAGTTTCATGCAAATTATATTTAACTCTCTGGACGTAGTGTATTTCATGCAATCCAGGCTACAAATGATAAGTGCCCTATAATTTCGAATCCAACTAGTAAAACAAATTTCATTTAATTTCTTAAGCTACGTATAGTTCATACTGATAATTTGCATTAAATTAAATTCTGTAATATTTAACCAAATAGAATGGCACCCTCCTACATGGCATGTTGTCTGTTAGTATCTACAAACTTAATCTATTCACACCAGTGTCCATCTGTAGGAAATCCAAACCAACAAAATTGGAACAGCTGAATATTGCATACAGTGCGCGACTATGGTGGCGCGGAGGACCATTTGTATGACTCTGAATCCCCTGCCGCCAGATTTAAATCAAGGCTGCGACAATTTTATCAGATACTGAGATCTCATCTAGTTTTCTGTTTATACTGGAAACATAAATAATCAATCCATGTCATAAATCCTTATCTCTATTTCTCTATCTATCTCCTATAATATATGCATATATATGCATATATATATATATATATATATATCACAGTATATTACTAATTAGGATGAAAAACACATTTATAAACATTAATAACAAAGTGGATAAGGTTGCGGTCTTGATATAAACACCTGTTCCATTAATTACTTACATATGTCAGTATAAACTAAGAATTGTATAGTGTAGAAAGGCAATTCATCCAGTAGACCGGTTTCGTCCTTATTGGGAACTCATCAAGTACTGGCCAGAATTTGCCGCGGACAGGATACGAACCTGGGCACGTCTGCTTGGAATCTGGTGCTCTAACCACTGAGCTATCCTGCCGCACACTACACTACACACAATTTTCAGTTATATACTATCTAATGTAACTTGGTTAGTCAATTTTTCCTTTAGGTGGAGCTCATATGGCATCCATTTATACCCAAAGTTCCAACTAACCATGCCCAATCTGTCATTACTGAACAGACACCACATTACATGGGGAAATGGTTTTGAAATGAATATTTATATAATTAAACGAACATTGGTTGCGCGGGTGGTGATAACAATTATTATTATCAAGGTTGCGGTCATGATATAAACACCTGACCCATTAATAACTTACATGTGTTAGTATAATGACAGATTGTGGATGGTTAGTTGGAACTTTGTGTCTAAATGTATGCCATATGAGCTCCACCTAAAGGAAAAATAAGTTAAGCAGGTTACATTAGTTAGAATATAACTGAAAATTGTGTGCAGTGTAGTGTGCGGCAGGATGGCTCAGTGGTTAGAGCACCAGGTTCCGAATCATACGTGCCCAGGTTCTAGTCCTGTCCGCGGCAAATTCTGGCCAGTACATGATGAGTTCCCAATAAGGACGAAACCGGTCTACTGGATGAATTGCCTTTTCTACACTATACAATTCTTAGTTTATACTGACATATGTAAGTAATTAATGGGTCAGGTGTTTATATCAAGACCGCAACCTTGATTATAATAATTGTTATCACCACCCGCGCAACCAATGTTCGTTTAATTATATGAAAGTGAATAAGAGCCAATTTTCGAGAATACTAAACTTCATTTTACAGTCCTTCATTTATACACATCCTGGGCTTTCATTTAATTATGTGGGTGGCAACAAATCTGACTCGGTTTTACTTCTATTACTTGTTTTGGCTGATTTTTAATTGTATATGCGTTTGTGTCTGTGTGTGTGCCTGTTTGCATGTAAAAGTCTTTCTCGATGTATTGCAAAGTGATGTCTGCGATCTGGTCATTCTTGTATTGACGGCTTGAGAGTTAACCAACATTTCGCATTGTTGGCTGTTAGGTTTACGAATTTTATTTTTTCGAGTGTAGTCTTTTGATTCACCTTATTCCGTATATTTGTCTCCACTTGGTCACAGCGCAGGTGTAGATTGCAGGATTGATTGCCCATATTGTTTCGAAATTTCTATCTCCCTATGTTCAAATGCTTTTGTTCCTTAAGTTTATTGCCAATCCGATTGAAAGTTTGTTGAGTCTGGTCGAGGGGGTATTTGGTCTTGCCTGGATGCTAGTAAATTGTTGTTAGATTGTGTGATTCGTGGCCAGTCGATTAGAATATCATATTGATGAAACTTTTGAATATTTAGGCTAAATGTTTGGTGTTTTATATAAAGGGCTTCATAAATAAATAATAATTTTTCTGATTTTGCTTTATGTAGAATTGAGAAATCAGTCAAAATGACTAAGTGCTCCGTTCCCAATATATGATCTAAAATAGCTGATTCTCCTGATGTTGCCAAGCCTATTTTAATCAATTTATATATATATATATATATATATACATATATATATATATTAATGTGTACTTAGAACAGGTATTTTTAATTTATAAACGAATAGAAATGGCAAGTTAATTAATTGTGCGTTATGAAATATGCGCAGTTTATAATATTATAGGTGCTGTTTATCATCATAAAACATTGATTTAATTGATTTTTTAGATAAATCAATTAATGTATCTTGAACAAACCAACCAGGTTCTACAAGTAAACCGGCATAAATTTATGACCAAATTCTAACAAAATCCTACTTCAATATAATACGTGCCATCTTGGCAGAAAGCGGTACCAACATCATAATTCTGAACATAAATTTCAACGTTATTTTTTAAGTGGTCTATTAAAACCACCTTCATAGATTTTAAATAAACACCAATACCCCTTTGGCTCAAATGCTAAAAATTCCAAAACTACGCCAGAATAACTGACGTGTATCTCAATGGTATCTGATTTTGGTTTAAAATAGTATTTTCCCGCTTTTATTTTCAAAAGATAACGTCATTTATGCATCTTACGTATTTTCTGATGATATATTTGCCGGGGAATTCTCGCTGACATTTATCAACCTGTTTGAATTTCTTATTATTACGCAAATCTAATCAAGTCAACCCGTACACACACCAATACAAAAACAATTTCTTTGTCTCTTGTTATATGTATCTAACCTGCAATTTTGTAAGTATTTAGCTAGGGTTTCTCGTCGTTTTTATATTTGTTGATCAATCACACATCAATAAATTTTCGATAAAATAACTCCGCAATTCTAAAAGAAGTGTAGCTGTGTGCCTTTAAAGGACACTTTATAACCGGACAGTTTGCTGGTTAACATTACGATCTTGATAATTACGTTTATTGTTACCAAATTTCACTTGTGCACTATCCAGTACTAATGTACTATAAACGTGGCTTAAGCAAAACAAATCGTATTCCGTGTAAAATTTATTTCCTTCGCATAAAACATATTTTAACTAATATCGAGAAACGTCGAGGAAAATTATTTTTTTATCTGCTTCCTGTATGAACATCGATTAAGCAATATAAAGATTATGAATGTAGCTGAATATATACTTTTCAGCTGACATTTAAAACGATAACCAGACCACAATATGTGTGAGCATTACAGTTGGAGACGAATATTTTGTTTCGTGGGTAGTAGATTTGCACTATCAATTTCGCAAAGATCCGATTGATCCCAATTTCCAAATACGCATCGAGTTCTTCTACAAGGTGGTTGGGAGCTGATTCATCTTCTCCTTGTGAAGGCTTGGACATCATTCACAATAACTACTAAAAGTGAGATACGATCTAATCTTCGTTAACTGACAACATCATAAGGCGTCTAGCCTCGCGCAAAGTACAATTCTAGAGGCCTGACGTTGGAGCGGAGAATGTCGTTCCAAAACGTAGGCAGTCAACGAAAATAAGATCGTAGAGCAAATCTGCTACCCACAAAAGGAAACCGTGGCTACTCTGAATTTGACGATGACACAGTGCAATCCTGCAAGAAATAGTTGGAGTAGAATATGTTGGAGCAAGTCAATACAATTCAGTCGAGTCCCATCAGATGGTTTTTGTTCGTGATTCTTTGTTCATATCGATAACCTCAAACTCATTCGTAAACTAACCAGGCTTCTTTTAATCTATGTTATTTGCTGTCCATGCAGACAAATTTGCTTAAACAAAACTAGCGGATAAATATAATAAACCGTTTAAAACTCCTCTGGTCATCTGTAGAGGATAACGGTAAGTTTAAATTAGAGATCAGTTTCCAGTTTATAAAATACTTGTTAAAACGCAGAATCGCCACTGCTAGTCCTACAATTTGCAAATGCCTATTACTCATTTTAAGTTTGCATACTTGATTTAAATAATTTCTACCTCCACTTATGCTAGCGTTGATCGCCTAATTGGATTAAATCCCAGGAATGCAGCAGAAGTCAAAACAAATATGATAACGGCAACTGTATATAAGATAAGAAGCTACTGTTTCAATCAAATAAAATTGATTTGAAAATACGTGTGGTTAATGCCCTAGTTTGCTTTTTCAGAAAATTATATATATATATATATATATATATATATATATATATATATATATATATATATATATATATATATATATATATTTATTAATGAAGAGAGAGAGTTGCTGGCCATTCTGTAAACTATATGCAATAAAATTCCTGTCATTAACATTTATGTGTGTGGATACGCAGAGATGGCACTGTAGATGAGTGCAAGTCTCCAAAGAAAATTTATTCTAGTTCGAGTCCCGGTAGGGCTAAATACTGGTCAGATGTATGATAAACTGTAGATGGTTTACCGTTGTGTGTAAAATTGGAGTTTGTCATGAAATTTTAAACATGAAATCTAACATGGTTGCAGGGAGAAAACGTTTTCCACTTTCCAAACATAAATTACCATAGCGGGTCTCACCTTCAATACGTTCCGCATAACTTAAAAAATGTATAGGGAATTTAGAGTTTAGTTCCTTCATTTACTGATTCTTTCTTGTTTGCATGAAGCAAATTTCAACACGAAATACCGTTTTGTTATATTTCTGGCATATCTTACTTGACTTCTTTGAATCATCTTGGTACTAGCTACACTTTACATTTTAGACAAAGGCATAACTATATTCAGTGAATTTTTTTCATTGTACCTATATATTGAACACGCTCTCACGAAGCCAAATAGAACATGGCCCTTAAAATCTACAGTCAATTTATGTAAAATACTAAACAGGATAGATATCAATTTTTTGCTTGATAGCTCATGTCGGAGGGATATTTGGGGTCCCCCCACAGATAGACTGAGAATAGTCTAATTCATTTATTCCCCGCTTTCACCCAGGTTTTTGCCAATTTGATTAACATAATTTGTGTTGAACGTCTTCCCACACACTATCCAATTTTTTGCAGGTAAACTCGCTGCATTCCACAGTTTATATGAACGGAGGAGGAGATTGAGGAGCGGTATCCATCGAAGTATCCAGAAACTCAGGCGAGATGTGGCTCGAAAATCTGTAAGAAAAAGGAAGAGTCAAACAAATGTGGAAAAGAAATAAAGATTAAAACCAAGACAACTGAGCACAGAGAACAATGCAATATGAATATGAAAACTAGTGAAGTACAAGCACAACATGTGGAAACACGTTCTGGAAGAGTCATCAAGAAACCGAAGAATGCGGACTACATAATGTATGGTTAAATCTCTTAAACATGGGGGTGTATGTGGAGGTTAATTACATTATTGGACATCAACTAACTCCTCATATAAAAATAAATCAAATTTTAATTTTTGGACATTTGATGTTATCGCTGGTTTTGTAAAACAATATTGTGTTTTTTTTAAAATATTGTAAATTTTTTGTAGGTTTTTTTAATTCATATTGTCGAAGATTTTGAGTTGTTTTGTTGAACGTTATAAGGGAGTTTTATCTGAGTTGATGAGTTGCATAAGCGGAATACTGTGTGGTTCCATCTGCGTTATCTTTGCTAATAAATGGTTGCAATCCACTTTCAACTATCGTTCTTATTACAAATTATTGGGAAGGATCTCAAACTTGCTTATACGGGCCTGGCATCCCAGAGGCTCTCTTATGGTAGTGACCAAAGGGCCTCTACAAAAAATGAGACGAATTGGCAAATATCGCACTTATATTTTTGACCAAGCTGATGCATTATGATAGAAAATATTACGCACACTAAATAAGTATATGACTAAAAAAGCTGAACTGAAAACCGGTTGCACTGTTTGATTTAAAATCCAAGAGTATTAACATAAAATTCGGTCAGTGAACCATATCATTAAATCGTCAGCATATATAACACGTAAGAAATCTACAAGAGTAACACAGGAGCCAGAACAAATGAGACACGGGTTATCAAAACATCGTTTTGCTGTTAAGTTAAGAAAATTTATTCTTAGGCATTATTATTATTATGCATGTCAAAAATTGTAACACGATATTCAGTACAGGTACAGAAAAATATGCGATTAAATTTGTAGTGAGATTATATATCCTATTAGCACCAAATATATATTTCCTATGGGATCTCAGCGTCAATTTGACCAACATATCTTGACCAAATATAAAGTTGCTTTGGAATATTCTGCCAGTTTCTACTCATGAGTTACCGATAAGCAAAAAGCGCAAATAAACTTGTGATTATACCTTTCCTTCATTACGAAAATTGAATGTGGCTCTTGTCAATTTTCTACTAAATCGATATTAAGTATTTCATTTAAGCATAATTTTATCACAAAGCAGGCCATTTTAATTCGGTTAGAAAAAGTCGATTTACTTTTGCGCTGGAATGTATCTCGGTTGTAATAATTTGTATTTTAAATAGAAAATATTGTAAAGCTAACTTTATTAAATTGAATTAAATATATAAAATATACAACGCCAGGCATGAAGTGGAAAAAGCATTTTAGAAGGCGTGCACAGAGAAGCGTATTTCTCCCGAGCAAACTCAGTTAATGTGAATATTGATATATATATATATATATATATATATATATATATATGGACCGTAACCATAGAAATTCCGGCTTGACGACCGGCGGGCTCAAGCTAGTCGACCCGGGATTGGTAACATGAACCTTGCCGGGCCTTAAAGGGACAGCCATCATCCCGTTTCATGTGAAGCCTCGAGTTTGGTCTAACTGCACTGTAACTTTTTCTTAAATGTGTAGTGACGGAATGAGAGCAAGCGTTCCAGACGTGAGGGACAAGTTTCGGCTGCTGAAGGAAACTCTGGCCACTGGCATCTGGGCAGATAGTGCTCATCAGCTTTGGTTGGCAGACTATCTAGGAGAAGGAAAACTCAGAATAAAAACCATCACTAGGAATGGGCGACCTAGTGTTCTTTTACAGTCCACATATAACCATGACAAGTACAACTTACAATAATTACATACTGCATCGGCCGTCGCGCAGTATAAAAAGGGTCGCCTTATCTGCTGAGCCGTGCAGGGTGGATAAGCGAAAACAGGCTACTGCAGGCAACTCCAACTCTATATTCGATTCTGCGTCCTTTCCTTCCCCTTCCTCTTCTCAATCTTACAATAACACTCTTTTAGATACTATAAATATGGTTTTTTTAGATCATAACACTGAGCCCAATACTAGGTTGCCAAATATCGAAAATGGTTCTTGTAGGCGATCATTCATTAAACCTAAGTTAGGTTTTAACGTAGGCGCATTTAATTTGCGAACATTAAAACAACTTGGACAGCAAGAATCTCTTGCTCGTACGTTGGATAAATTAGAAATCGACATATGTTGCGTATCTGAAACCAGAATACAGGATCCTACGTGTATTACAGAACTAGTTGCACCATCCCTATCTACGCGTTATTGGCTTCGAACATCTGGTTCCACAGAGTCCTCTCAAGCCGGTAAATGGGGCGTTGGTATTGCCCTTAGCGCGCGAGCTGAAGCTTGCTTAATTGAATGGATCCCTTTAAATAGTCGATTGTGTGCGGCACGTTTAAATACATCTACTAAAATCAAAGCAAAAAACCGTTATCATCGTTGCCTCTTCGTTGTATCTGCATATGCTCCTACCGATTGCAGCACAGAAGAAAGCAAGGACGCTTTTTACTCCGAATTAAGCTCCTTACTAAGTAAAGCACGAAGTTCGGATATAGTCCTGGTTATGGGTGACATGAATGCTCAAGTTGGTCGCTTAAGCAACACAGAATTTCATTTAGGTGGAAGATACACTCTAAGCTCGACTCGCAATGATAATGGTGAACGGCTTTTGGATAGCTGCGCTGAACATAGACTATATTTAAGTAGTACAAATTTCAGACGTAGTGTTAAACGTTGTGCTACATGGCGTCCTCCAGCACCCGGACAACGGTGGACTCAAATAGATCATGTAGCAATTAGTTATAGATGGCGTGGTTGCATCCATGATTGTCGCTCTTTTTGGAACACTTATGTCGACTCGGACCATGCACTTATCCGTTGTAGATTTGCTCTAAAATTTTCCGGGAAAATAATTAAGAATAAACCCTAAATTGATGTAGGCAAACTGGAACAACCGTCCATCCGAAAAAACTATGAAAATATTCGTTAGGCTAATCTAACTAGTCTGAATAGCGAAAATTCGAATTTATTTTGGACCGAGATAAGTTCCACTATGCCCAATGCAGGTTCTACTGCATGTGGCATAGCAGGCCCCCGTAGAAATAATCACTAGCTCTCTGTAAAATCTATGGAGATACTCGAAATAAGGCGCCAAATTCCACCTGGCTCGACTCATAATAATACCCGTCGCAATATAAGACGCCAACTTAAGCGCAGTCTAAAAGGCGATCTCGAAAACTTTTGGAGCAGAAAGGCTGAAGAAATGGAAGTAGCTTTCGCGTCAGGTAACAGTCGCTGTTTGTTCCAGCTTATACGCACAACAGGTCCGAGAAAGTTAGTGAACAACACTCTCTCACACATTCAGGACGCTGGAGTTCTCCCGGGAGATAAACTAGTCGATCTTGACTATACGGACGATATCGTACTATTATTCGACAATCAGCATGCTGCCCAGACCACCTTAAATAGATTAACAGACGTTGTTCCGTCTTTCGGTATGAAAATCGCACCCTCTAAATGTAAGATACTGTTACAGGATCACCCACCACTCACTCCAACGTTGCGACTGCAGAATGAAGATCTTGACATAGTCGACAGGTTTACGTATCTTGGGAGCTCTATCAATAACGTAGGCAATATGTCCGACGAGGTGAGAATACGGATCGCGAAAGCTAGAGTAGCTTTCTCAAACCTTCGTCATTTATGGAGAAACGCGAATATTTCACTTTGCCTTAAAGGTCGTGTTAACAATGCATCTGTACGCGCAGTCTTACTATACGCTAATGAAACTTGGCCTCTTAGAGTTGATGATCTGAGACGCTTACAGGCATTCGATCATCGTTGTTTGAAAGGTATAGCACATGTTGGTTACCAACAACGAATAACTAACGTTGACATCCGTAGACGTATTTTTGGATCTGACAATAGGTGCTCGTCTTTATAAAAGCAAATAAGGCTCCATCAACTTCGTTGGCTCGGTCACGTTTTGCGTATGCCCTCATTCCGATTGCCCAATAGAGCTCTGTTCTCTCATCCAGCACCAAATTGGCGTAAGAAACAAGGTGGGCAGATTTTGACATGGCAGAAACAATTAAAGTCACTTACATCCAAATTGGGTAGTATAGGATCCACTCGTCTGTCGGGATGGGGTCCTCGTGCACATCACAGTTCTTCGTTAGAAACCCTTAGCGATATGGCAGCGAATCGAGCTCAGTGGCGATCTTGTTGCAGATGTATAGTAGAATCATCTTCGTAACTTTCTTTTCTTAGTAGGGCAAAGTTAGCTGCGAGGTTCGGTTTGTTTATGACGTGATACGGTGAAATCCGCAAGGAAGCTGTGTTGCTGATGTCGCCTTGCCCGAATGCTAACTTGGCCATAATGGTGTTGTGGAGAGGTTTAGTTTGCCTCATTTCTGTGAGTTATCCTGATAAATTTACTCATAATAGCAAGGTTTTCCCTCTCTCTCTACCCCTCTCCCTCTCTCGTAAATCTCAATAATAATTTATCTAAATTCACTTATATACTTTTTTTCACTCCTTATGGTTATATGGCAGTGAAACATTAGTCACTTGACTTTTGTGTGGCTGGAAATGATGATGATGAACCGAGCCAGCGTTGTTAATTGAGCCTTATTTGCCTGTTTGTCTCAATAGGAACACTTGTGAAACGATCCAAAAGTACTTCTACGAACGTCAGCGTTGGTTAATATATATATATAAAAATATGACCTATTTAAACGTTTCAAAAGTAGATACTCTGTTAAACTTCTAGTATTTAATATGTCAATGTAGCTTAACAGAATTAGCATGTACCTACAGCTCGTAGTAATTACCTTTAGCCTTTGATTCAGGAACATATCTGGAACTGGACGTGTCTCGTCTAAACTTCACATTTGAAATGATTTTTTCATTGGATGAATTATTGTTATTTCCCGTGCTTGAAGATCTTATGTTAACTATATCGAGATTAGACTGTGAGGAACGAATTAAGCGCTCGGCTTCAGCTCGATCCCGTTTATCTCGTGACTTCATTCGTTGAATTCTTCTTTTTGCACTGCGGCCCGGTTTAGAGTTCTATAACGAAAATTTAAATTATATAATCAATTTGTTAAAATCAGTAGCTATATATATATATATACTTATATATATATATATAACGTTCCGAAAAATACGACGCACTCGTCAATTACGGACGCACTTACAATGAAAGCGATGAAAAACCACATGACGCTACGCAAAAGAAGTGGTCTACATTGCATAAAACAAAGAGACATAGCGGAGAGGGGATTGGTTACAACAAATGTACAGTTGGGATTGGATGAACGAATATATTAACGAATGCAGAATAATGGCTGTAGATAATGGTAGAAATAAGATTTTTTAATAAATGTTATTCCATGGATTAAGTGTGCTTTCATATTTAAATAATGGTAAGAGCGGTAACATTATATATATATATATATATATATATATATATATATTCTATTGGAATCCGATCTTTAATAAAATTCATAATACTCTTTCGATATGCAAAGATAAAATTAAAATTTGATCCGGTACAAGAGCCATTTCTGTCTCATTTACTCGTCAAGTATCTACTAATGAATATATGTTGCCAAATTTAAACTTGGAAAGAGTGTGAAATACCGGAGCAACAAATCAAATGCGTGCTTTACCTGCTTGCATAAATTACTCTGCAGTTAATTTATCCACACAGCTCCATATGTGATTAACTCAATTTGTTATCACTGTTAGTAATTATTGGCTAAGCTGTTAGTCCGTATACTGGAACAATTACGCAAACTACCATTTAATTATGCAAGTATGTATTAGGTGTTGCGAACCCAGTAACAAATTAGTTCAGTTGTGACCAGAAGGATGAACCAAAGACAGCATGAACGGAAAGTATAATCTCATGCACATTCGTTTCGTGCTTACTGGCGACTCATCAGTAGGAGCCGGTATTACGCCCTTTAACCACTATATATTTGGTAGAAGTATGTGGAATAATAGGACGGTACAATCTCCTAGACGAATGTGTAAACCTGTAATAGTGAAGCTAACATAATCTAAAGTCAACAACAATGCGACTTCAATGCTAACTCACACTATATAATATATATACCGAGTCTGTAAAGGATACTAACACTATGGCTATTGTGCTAGTAACTGATACCTTTTTGAAATCGATGAGTACCGGATACTAACACTATGGTTTCCGAGTCGGTACATGATACCAACCTGATGGATATGAATTTATGCTAAAGTTCACCCAAATTGAGAATTACAACAATTTCC
This sequence comes from Eudiplozoon nipponicum, assembly GCA_029291075.1. Lineage (NCBI taxonomy): Eukaryota > Metazoa > Platyhelminthes > Monogenea > Mazocraeidea > Diplozoidae > Eudiplozoon > Eudiplozoon nipponicum. The sequence continues at coordinate 66,949 of JAQBSW010000090.1, forward strand.
GAACACCTGTTACTCCAGTTAAACCATACACTCTGGCCTTCATCGACATCAGTTATCACATTTCGCGGTAAGCATGACATCATTCAATTCAATATATTACAGTTAAATACTGTTTTGTTGCGAAGAACTAATATATATGCAAGTATGTATTAGGTTTTGCGAACCTAGTAACAAATTAGTTCAGTTGTGACCAGAAGGATAAACCAAAGGCAGCATGAACGGAAAGTATAATCTCATGCACATTCGTTTCGTGCTTACTGGCGACTCATCAGTAGGAGCCGGTATTACGCCCTTTAACTGCTATAAATTTGGGTGAGGAATGTGGGATAATAGGACGGTTGCTGATTCTTTGGCGTTTGTTAACAATTTAGGATATAAATGCTAAAAATAAGATTGTTATCTTCTGTTGTTGACTCTTTGTTTACAAATGTTACAAATGAAGAAACCATTGGCATTATATTTCAAGCATCTCCGGTCCCAGTTCATACTCTGACGGATAGACTTATGCGGTGTAAAACTATTAGATTATAATTTGTATAGTAAATTCAAGAAAGTTGGATAATCTTCTGAGCATCTAACCAATTACAAATATCTATTTAACAAAGGGCAATCAAATAAGCAAAAACGTTTACAAATACCCATAACAAGCACTGCTTTCTAAGCAACACCTGCAAAATTGAGATAATCATTGTTTTTTTATAATTGTCTCTTAATCTGCTACTAAAATTATGCGCAATAAAATATTTATAGGGCAGTTGCAGTTATTGAGGAATAATTGGTGATTTAATCTAACATTATTTTTTCTCAATGTCCATACTCCGATCACAGTCAACACTTTAGACTGGAGGACTTTATACAAGAAAAGAAGCTAAATTTCAAAGGCTAGGTTCTTAAATTCCTTAAACATGCAATTTAATAGACTATTATAGTTTCGGTGGAAATTTATTTAATGGTGCTTGGTAAAGTTAAACTTGACTTCTGTAAACATACTGTATACTGAAAATTATTGTCTGCTAGAAATATGCGCTGTCTACATAAATAAGCGATACTTTTCCGTAGTCTCAATATCTTAAATAAATCTTCTCTGATTGGTCTTGACTTCGTCATGGGAACCGTGAGGCTATCTGTCTAGCCGGATTTAGTAAACTGCCCCTACAATGCAAGGGAAAGAACCTACATTATGGAAGTCAGATAATAAGGACGAGTCGGTTAAGGGAGGAAGTAAAACTTTTTAATAGCCAAAAAGCCCTGACTACTGCAGATACAGTATTGTGGTTTGGATTCGACCAAGGACATTTAACTTCAGAAATATAATTCAATTTGGTGCTGGGAAATCAACATAAACAGAAATACCTTTAAGAAATAAATTAGTAAAGATCGATAAAGATAACTTACTCCATGCAAACATTTTGAAGGAACATTTATCATGTACTCCGTGACTTCAGATAAAACCTAAAACGAGCAGAGTTGAATTTACACACAATGGTAAATCTACTGATTATTTCTAATACAATTTGCGTAAAATCAAGACAGTCAAGTTAAAAAGAATCTTCTAAACTGAACTTAAACAGAATAAAGCTAAGTATTAAGGAGCAAGCGCAACTCAAGGTAGTCGCCTTTATAAAGCGTTGAATAAAAATACAAAATAAATTTGGGAATAGAAAAGTTAACATGGAAAACAATATCTCCATAAGATAAACTAAGTTTTGTTTTTGAAATTCCACATCACAAAGAAGATATTTAAAAGCTCTTCTTAGAAGACGTAATGGTGCACCAGGCGGAACCTCTGAATAATCTATTTGAAAATTCACTATAACCAGTATTAGTGGAGCAATTCGTTAGCTTATAATGTCTTAGGTTTTGTGAGTCATACCAGATTAGCGTAAGCTTATTTACTCCTTTAAACATGCTAATATTTGGCTGCCACCAATAGATTCTGCCAACCACAGTCATGACATACACACGTGTACCACCAATAAAAGCGGAAAGATGTTTTGCATCACCTTAAAATATATAGGCAGATGGTACTCGCCAGAATTGAACGACAAACCATCTAAGAGAAGGTAAGTCAAATAAAAACTGATGGACAGATGGTGGTCGTCAGCTTTGGATGAAAGGCCATTTACTAAACGTACGATTCATAATATAAATGACCTATTTCTATTAGACATGATAGACCAGTTTTCCCACATAACTCAAAGACAGCAATGACTAATTTACAAAATAATAATTCCACACAACATCGGCAGACGTGCAGGTGGATACGCAAATAACCATAAAAGTTGGATCTTCAGAGTGAAAAAATTCATTTATTTTTAGTAGAGAATTAATATCGTAACGTACTCATCGAAGATAAAATGAGTTGTGCTAACTTAAAACTATCCATCAGAGGTCCATCAGTGGCCAATTGGCCTCTTAAGTTTGACGTTAGACGTCTTAAAAAGTAATGCTTACACACACACACCCCCACACACACATACACACACTCACACGAAATCTCAGAATAAATAGGAAGACGGTGACTAGCGGCGCAAACTCCGCGATGTTGGAGTAGAAAACACGCCAAAATATGCATCGTGGAATGTTGTGTCCACCTTTATTGGATGGGCCATGCACTCGGATATCGTCTGTGTTTATTATCAGTGTATCGTCCAGACGAGACTTAATTATGCCTAATTCTGCAGTTAAATTGTTCATTTGAGTAGTCAGTCCTTGAATCAACGTTTCTAACCCATCAGAAGCCATTCTTAAATGTACGACACATGCTTTATTTTTACTCAATTATATATAGTATTTTGCTCGCATAACGAGCATCGATTTAATAAAACAAATTTACAAATATTAATTAATTTATGTTCACTTCAGCTCGAAGTCTGCTTTTATCATTGGGCTGACTGCTTCATCCTTATACGGGCGCTTCTGCGAGGAATTTCTGTTGAAATAATGTCTGCCCTAGATAAGACCCTTTGTTCATTCTTTGTCTTAAAGGTGGCTATTGCCACATGTACATCCGCCAAAACTCGCTAGTAAGCAAGTGCAACTTAAATCCAGTAGTTAACCAATCGGTTTTGGAAATTATAAGGTTCTTGCCTGACAAGACAATCAGTCTTTTACGCTTGGCCAACTGTACAAACACGATATCCACCCTGCGTGTCTTCAAGAGATAAAAAATGCTTCAACATTTTAAACGTGACTCACTTGGAACTAGTTAACGGGAAAATTCGATTCTTCTCACGTATCAACGCGAGAGTAGTCCAGTCTGTCAGGGTTTTGACTTTTTGATGAACAAGGTTGTACCACAAGTCGTAATTTATTGCAAGGGTATAAAACTTTAGCATAAATTTATATCCATCAGATTGGTATCATGTACCGACTCGGAAACCATAGTGTTAGTATCCGGTACTCATCGATTTCAAAAAAGGTATCAGTTACTAGCACAATAGCCATAGTGTTAGTATCCTTTACAGACTCGGTATATATATTATATAGTGTGAGTTAGCATTGAAGTCGTATTGTCGTTGACTTCAGATTATGTTAGCTTCACTATTACAGGTTTACACATTCGTCTAGGAGATTGTACCGTCCTATTATTCCACATTCTTCTACCAAATATATAGTGGTTAAAGGGCGTAATACCGGCTCCTACTGATGAGTCGCCAGTAAGCACGAAACGAATGTGCATGAGATTATACTTTCCGTTCATGCTGCCTTTGGTTTATCCTTCTGGTCACAACTGAACTAATTTGCTACTAGGTTCGCAACACCTAATACATACTTGCATATATATAATTCTTCGCAACAAACAGTATTTAACTGTGGTATAAAATTTTGTTTTGTCTATGTTAGGTTATGCGTAGTTAACCTGGACCTAAGTATCGAACACGAATTCGCGCCAATTCTCCAACGCTCAGCCAATTAAAATGATTTTTTTGGAAGAGCTAGAAGCTTTAGCATCAAAATTTGATTACCGGTGATTTTAACACCAAACTAAGTCAAGACTTCGCCGGCATCAGAGCTGTAGGACGATGGACGGTTTAAACTAGCTGTGATAACAGTATCGGACGTTCCAATGTGGTGATGGGAAACTCAATTTTCTAATCACCATAGCGACAAAGCACAACAATGTTAACCATGTAGGCATGGAGACGACATGTTATCGACCTAATATTGACCGTGTATTGGCAAGCAGCCGATGACTTGTAGCAATAGCCACCTTCGAGACCGAGAACGCTCCAAGTGTCCTACCTAGGGCTGATCTGAACAAAACAGAAAGTGCTCGCAGAGATGCACGAGTTAAGATGAAGCAGTCAGCATAAGTGAATATAAAATAATAAATATTTGTATTTTGTTTTACAAAATGGACACGCTTTATACGAGCAAACTGCAAAAAAATAATTGCTTAAGAATAAAGTATTTGTGTTGAGTTGCACAATGGCTTCTGACTATTTGGAGATCTTAGTAAGAGTACTGTCTGCACAAATGAACACTTTAACTGCGGGGTTATAGATAATTAAGTCTCGGCTGGACGACACACTTATAATAAATTCTTCGGGAATCCGCGTATACGAACCAACCAATATAGGTGATGTCAACATGTCTGTTTTCTGTCCTAAACGTGAAACGTACCGCAGATGCTCTACTGGTTCAAACACTGGCGCTCACCTCAATTATTTACCTCTAGAAGCCAAATAAATCTTCAATCCATGCGGCAGTCCGTATTTCGTCAGAATATTTATGTACTAAAACCGGATAAAAATCCACAGCAAGCCATAAGAGATGTTAATGCTTCAGCCTGACTACCTGTAACTACATCCGATAGCTTACCAAAACTAATTTGGAAGGGTATGAATAAATAGCCTAAGCAATCTTAGGCGTGCTTTCCAACAGTAAAACTTGAGAACGTGTCCGCTATGTCTACCATTACGAAAGCTTACTCAGCGCTTCCAAGGATAACGATGAGGTTACCCTCGATATTGTCAAGGTATTTACGTCTCAAATCATAGTTTTGACTTCACGGTACACATACAGTCTTATGTAGGACAAAAAGGCTACCGAAACATATGGTAGCCCGGATAATCCAAGTTCGGTAGCATAACGATTAGGAAGGATCTGCACATGATTTTGCCGCAGCTTGTATGGATTAGTTTATCTCAAATTGGTTAATCAGTGCAGATATGGTGCCCATTCACAAAATGTTTTGACACTAGTTCGTATGCCAACTACCTTAATGTCGGTTTCCAACGTGCTGCATCAAAGGTGATTACTTCTATTATTCTCATAATGATATGTGTCCACGGAGATAAATGAACCTAGCCAACCCAGGCAGGAATTAAATCGATGATGGGATGCGTGAACCAAACCTGTCGCAGTCTCCAGTCGCGCCATCGCTGATAGCAGCGCGTCAAATTTGCTTTTCTTTCTTACTCAGCCACTTACGATTTCGTGTTGAGCAAGATGTTATCACAAGCTATGCTCAATGATGGCGACCTGACCAACATTTTACAATTCATTTCACCTCTTATGACACATCTGCATGCATTCACAATAGTGTTCAAAATCGTGCAGAATAGCGCTTTGCCAACAGTTCCCAAACACTTCGACTACCTATGAATCACAGTGTTACCCGACGAGTCGGCATCTGCTAACATTTACATGGCGTTTTAGATTTGCATCAGCGGCGTATAGTGAATTACGCCAATCAATCTGATCTGCAAGTCAAGAATACCATCGAGCAAACTTTATGCTGTTCCAGACATGAGATAACTGACGTTAGCTACGAGTGCCTGGACAGTTTTGTATATATATATATATATATATTATATATATATATAGACATATATAGACATATATATCAAGATTACTAAACTTCATCGAACAGGCCCTCGACTAGAATCAACAAACATTCAATCGGATTGACAACAAACTGAAGAGGAAATAACAGAGGCGCATACGGTGACAGAAGTTTCCAAACAATATGAGCGTTCAACACTGCAATCCACACTGGCGCTGTTACCATGTGCAGAACAAAAATTTGCGCAACAAGGTGAAACGATCAACTACACTGGGAAAAATAGCACTCGTACATGTAACAGCGAACAATGCGCACAAATGGTTAATTCTCAAGCCATCAAAACAATAATGACCAGATCTCAGACATCACTTTGCAATACAGCGAGAATGACCTTTACATGCAAACAGGCACACACACAAACACAAACGCATACACACTTACCAACCAGCCAAAACAAGAAACAGAAGTAAAAGCGAGTCAGATTTGTTACCACTAGCATAATCAATTGAAAACCCAGAATGTATATAAATGAATGATTGTAGAGCGATGATTAGTATTCACGAAATAAATGGCCTTTATTCACTTTGTTATTAATGTGTTTTTTCTTCCTAATTAGAAATATACTGTGTAATATTCTAAGGAAATGAAATATATATATATATATATATATATATATATATATATATATCGAGATTACTAAACTTCACTTTACAATCATTCATCTATATACATCCTGAGCTTTCATTTGATTATGTGGATGGCAACTAGTCTGACTCAGCTTTACTTCAATTTCTTGTTCGGACGTATTATGTATATGTGTATGTGTATAGGTATATGCGTATGTGTCTGTTTGTCTTTCTTGTTATATTGCAAAGTGACGTCTGAGATCTGGTCATTCGTGTATTGATTGATTGAGAGTTAACCGAATTTTCGCATTGTTGGCTGTTACGTGTACGAATGTTATTTTCCCGAGTGTTGTCTTTCGTTTTGCCTGGTTCTTCAATTTTGTCATGCCCACTTGGTAACAAGGCAGGGTGTGCGGATTGCAGTGTTGAATGCACATATTGTTTTGAAATTTCTGTCTCTGCTAGCAATGGGTGTGATACTGTATGTGCAGCTGTTTTTAATTCTTCAATTTGTTGCCAATCCAATCGAATGTTTATTGATTTTTTTTCCAATGCCGCGTTTTGCGTACGCGGGTAATAGCTGTACACGGGCAGTTACACAAAGATCCGATTGATCACAATTTCCCACAGCTATTACCCGCGTACGCAAAACGCGGCATTGGAATATATGAAGCTAACACACCACAAAAACAATTCAAAGAATGTTTATTGAGTCTGGTCAAGTGGGTGTTTGGCCTTGATTGGATGCTAGTAAATTGTTGTTGGGTTTTGTGATTCGTGGCCAGTCGATTAAAATATCATGTTGATAAAACTTGAATTTTTAGGCCGGGCGCTTGTTGTTTTATATAAAGAGCTTCATAAATATATATATATATATATATATATATATATATATATATATAATTCAGAAATACATTTATTTTTTATTCGACATTTGTTGAATTATTATTGACTCTTTGTCGGTGGTGGCAAGTCGTATATATTTTTTTAAATGTATTTTTTTGGTTTCTTTGAAATACTTTCTTTTTAGTGCTAGTGTGCTAACTATCTCAGCTTTCAGTCCTTGACCATAGATGGAAAAACTGTTCCTATCTACGATAGTTGATTCCGAAATTAAATCAAAACTGATAGAATAAATCCAAAAGGCTAAAGCCGTCGGAACAAACACCGCAAGATTGTATGGCAAACCAAAAACTCATAAAGCCTTGATAGCCTCAGGATTTCCCGCGATGCTGCCCATTATATCAATGATCAACAAACCACAACATAAACCAGCTAATTTTCTCTTCAAACTACTTCAACCATTACGAAATATCATAAACACAAATACTATCAAGGACACTTTCGAGCTATCAGATGAACTGAAGAGAGAAAATATCCTACAGAATAAAATGGTCTCACTTGACGTCTCATCATGCCAATGATCAATTGCCAATTCTCTCCAAATCATTCATAGTCTAAAAATTCTCATGCACGTGCGATAGCATATAAATATGACGTAAGAAAAAGCAACTGATAAACAGAATCCAGCACCGTCAGAAAAATCAGCTATTTCCGATCATATATTGGAAGCGTAGTACCACGTAAATTTAGCCAATTTCTCAATTCTACACTAAGAAAAAAACAGAAAAATTATAATATATATATATGAAGTTCTTCATATGAAACAATAAACACATGGCCTAAACATTCAAGAGATCCATCATAATAATATTCGAATCACAAGGCCACGAATCACAAAACCCAACAAAAAATTACTAACATCCAGGCAAGACCAAACGCCCCATCGACCTGGCTCAACAAAAATTTCATCAGGTTGGCAACAAACTACATAAGACAAAAGAGCTGCAAAAACGGTATCAAAAACATTAACACCGTCAGAAATATAAAACCATATGAACATTCAACACGGCAAACTGCACACCCTACGTTGCTACAAAATGGAATAAACATAATTGAGGATTAAAGGCGAAACGGAAGACAATACTCGAGAAAATAAAATTCGTACATGTAACAGCCAATCGTGTGAAAAGTTGGTTAACTCTCAAGTGAAGTTTAGTGATATAGAAATAAATGACCATTATCCACTTTTTTATTGATGTTCATTTTCTTCTTAAGATATATACTGTGTAAAATTGGAAGTCAATGGACATAATAAAGATATATATATATATATATATATATATATATATATATTTATATTCATAGTACCCTTTCCATGTGCAAAAATAAAAAGAAATTTTATCAGATACAAGAACCGTTTCTTTCTGATTTTCTTCTCAAGTATCTACAAATGAACATCTCTTTATATATAAATTGGATAACATAACGATTAAAAAATATAAACATGGAGAGAGTGTGAAATATAGGAAAAACCCATCAATTGCGCGCGTCAAACTCAAATCTTGAACATGCTTCTTGTGCTTGTATAAACCCGGTTGCAATTGGTTTATCCATAAAGCCTCCTATTTTAAATGCTAGGTCTAGAAAACATACGTGTCAGGTTTCAACAATGTGTTGCGCCATTGCAGACTTGCAATCACTATTTAATTTTAACAGGCGTTTAATTTGCAATGTTCTCGCATTCGACTAATTAACCGTCTGGTCGATCGGCCTAGGTAAGTTTATCGACAACTTGCGCATGATTGGTTGTTCCTTTATTTCATACTCCTTCCACGTTTACGTGTGTCTATCTTGTTTTGCCTTTCAATGTATAAATAAAGATGTTCATTTGTAGATACTTGAGAAGAAAAGTGAAAGAAGCAATTCTTGTATCAGATAATTTTTTTTATTTTTGTACATGGAAAGGGTACTATGAATTTTACTGAGGCTCACATCCCAAAAAAAAAAATATATATATATATATAAACGCATGTAGAGATATTATTTTATAACTATTTATTAAACAGCATATGATGACAAATGTAATAAATATACTTCATCGATTTCTGTACTATTAGGCATTAGTGAGAAAAAGACAATTATTTGATTATGAGAGCGTTTAATTTCATCATGTCACTCATTCCCTACGCAACTGAAGCCGCGCATAGCATGCAATTTTATAGAACCTAAGTTTTCGGCCCAGTACTGGCGAATCCCAAATGGTATAGGCTTCGACCTAAAGCCCGAAATTACCATGCCCGGGCCATGCTATTCGGGCAAATCATATTTAATTGAATTAAATATTAACAAAAATGAGCCAATAATAGAGTATTAGACTTACAATGTGTCGATCAGAGATGTAGCTATGTATATGCGGACTGAAACTCCATGAGCTATGCGTAAATAGCCAAGCATTGTTTCAGTTTTCTAAAGTCCTAATGTAGGGATCCAATCCCATTTCGCGTCAATTTATTAATAAAAACACATGGCTGGCATGCTGATCATATCAAATAATTAACGTGCAAAGCATTGTTTAATCCACTGGGTAAACAAAGAACTTCCATTGTCGTCAGATTAGATCATAATTATAATGATTATACACATTATGCTCAACAATCACATCAACAGAGCTAATAGTATCCAAAACTAAATAATTTTATAATTGAAACAAAGGTATATATATATATATATATAGTATTTGTTAACTTGTACAATGTTTCGTTTATGCCGACAAATTTATATATAATGGGATTGGTGTTAATCTCAATCAGGCAACCTTGATTTAAATAATTGTTATCACTACCCACGCAATCAATTATAGTTAATATAAACTTATTGGCTGAAATACGTTTGTATCCTAAAATAAAGCTTCTCTGCTTGATTTCACACAAATCTGCTAATTTTTTAAATTCATTGACATTGATGGTCGGAATAATTTGTCGCGTTGCACGTTTTAATATAAATCGAACAGGTTAGCAGATGAAATAAGTAGGAAAGTCTAAATCGAGGTACCGAGCACGCGAAACCTTGTCAAAATTGAATTTTTTGCGATAATTTTCGAAGGCAGAAACGGTGCTCTAATCAGTAAATCGGGAAAATAAATAACCGAAACACAGTCCGCGTTCAGGAACATCAGTGTAGCAGCCTTCTTAGTAGCTCTGCCAAGGAAAAACTAAGGGATCACATAGATAAGCGGAACAAGTGTAGAAGGAGGAAAGGGTCAAATGCATTATACATCTACAAGGTGTTGTGTCAGTTTCAAACTCAAGTTCATATCTCAGCCTAGGTTATGTCAATCATGGATTCGTTCGCTAACGACATTTGCAATAGTACTGATAAAGAAGCCAGCTTAATTCCAACAATACGATATAAACGTGAAAAATTGTATCCACACTAAAATGCACAGAAGAATCATATCAGCCTAAACTAAGAAACGAAAACGCACCAGCAAGACGTTGAGGAAGAGTCAATTTTTTGAATTTCCACAATGAAATAATAATAAAAAAGGCAAAATATACAATTTTCCAGTAATTTCATCCTAAATATTTTGTCTAACGCTTTTCATAGAGGTAATATTTTATTTTAATAATTAATTTCAACGATACGTACCAAGTTCCAAAATCGATCAAACGCCTCCAGCCTGCCAATAATGATAGCACGCACCTCTCGTAAGCCTCTGGTTACAACCCACACCCATGACCCTTTTCGTGAGCCTGAGCGCATTGACTCGCGAAATCGAATAAGTACAGGTTCTCGACCTATAACTCGGCGTATCTTTTGCGATTCACTAAACGTCTTTGCAATTTCACGTTGTTCATTCTTGTTACTTTTTCTCCATTTAGACGCCGTAGATAGTACTAGCAATCATGAAAAACAAAATCTTCTTTTTTATATCTAAGTTAAGACTACTTTAATTTACTCTATATATCTAATTAGCCTAGGTTATTCATTCAACCAAAGCGCACCTAAAATGTATTAGTACATGTATATCCATGTTCATTACTCTCTAGCCCAGTGGTCTAAAATAGAGTAAGTGTCAGCATAGCTAAAATATCTCATCTTTTCTACCCGACTGCTCGAAATTCAAAAAAGTAGCAAGGATATATCATTAGCGAAGGAGCGATATTAATCTGCACTTAAAAGTAGCAAGGAGTCAACTGTGTCTAATACCGAAAATGATGCTTCGGCAACAAGGACACAACGTCGATAGTCGCCTACGCCCTAACCTTTCCTGTAGACAGTGAATGTTAGTCTGATAAACCATAATAAATTATAACAGTTAAATACTGCTTTTTGCGAAGAACTAATATATATGCAAGTATGTATTAGGTTTTGCGAACCTAGTAACAAATTAGTTTAGTTGTGACCAGATGGATAAACCAAAGGCAGCATGAACGGAAAGTATAATCTCATGCACATTCGTTTCGTGCTTACTGGCGACTCATCAGTAGGAGCCGGTATTACACCCTTTAACCATTATATATTTGGGTGAAGAATGTGGGATTGTACCGTCCTATTATCCCACATTCTTCATCCAAATATATAGTGGTTAAAGGGCGTAATACCGGCTCCTACCGATGAGTCGCCAGTAAGCACGAAACGAATGTGCATGAGATTATACTTTCCATTCATGCTGCCTTTGGTTTATCCTTCTGGTCACAACTGAACTAATTTGTTACTAGGTTCGCAACACCTAATACATACTTGCATAATAAATTATATTTTCTTTCCATCTCAATGATTAATGCATTAATTAAATACCGACAGTATTTTTTAAAATAATGCTGCTAAAACTGCCTAGTCAGTCAAACAAATAACGAAGACCATATGAACGACTAAATCAGACTATAAAAGAAACATTTATATAATTAAACGACCATTGGTTTCGCAGGCGGTGATAACATTTACTATAATCAGGGCTTCGGTCTTGATATAAGCACCTGTCCCATTAATTACTTACATATGTCAGTATAAACTAAGAATTGTATAATTTAGAAAAGGCATTTCATCCAGTAGACCGGTTTCGTCCTTATTGAGAACTCATCGTGTACTGACCAGAATTTGCTGCGGACAGGGCTCGAATCTGAGCACGTCTGCTTCGGAATCTGGTGCTCTAACCACTAAGCCACCCTGTCGCACACTGCACACCACACAATTTTCAGTTATATACTAACTAATGTAACTTGGTTAGTCTATTTTTCCTGTAGGTGGAGCTCATATGGCATCCATTTAGTCCCAAAGTTCCAACTAACCATCCCAAATTTGCCATGACTGAACAGACACCACACTACATGGGGCAGTGGTATTGAAATGACCATTTATATCATTAAACGAACATTGGTTTCGCGGGCGGTCACAAAAATTATTATAATCAAGGTTGCGTTCTTTTTATGAGCACCAGGCCCATTAATTATTTACATATGTCATTATACACTAAGAATTGTATAGTGTAGAAAAGGCAATTCATCCAGGAGACCGGTTTCGTACTTATTGGGAACTTATCCTGTATTGGCCAGAATTATGACTGAAAATTGTGTGTAGTGTAGTGCGCGGCAGGGTGGCTCAGTGGTTAGAGCACAAAATTAGCATCCGAAAAAAAACAGTTTGAAAATAAAAATTTCAAGTGGAAAATTTAGTTTTCACTATCTCTTTTATACTTATCGTTAGATCTCTTAAGCATAACTGTCTTTTCACTAGGTAAGCGTATTTCGAACTATTCGGAATCATCAAGAGGACAGTGAATGCGAACACCTCGTTGCGCTCAACAATAACAAGGTAATTAAACCAGTCAATCTATTGGGCCACTCGAAGAGTGAAACAATCTGGGAGTCTAAATTGTGAATTAAATTAATTATCAGCTGCTACTAAAGTAGCAAAGGAGCTAGCCGAAGCCAAGCATACATTCTCCAAAGCTTGAAAATATTTGCACGGCTAATGATAATAGCTGTCTAGTGAGCAGATTTGAGCATCATAAACAGTTTCCCATCATGAAATTGATGGTCAGCGAAGTTACCACAAATCAATCCGGTGGGACAGACTGGAATCGGCTGGCTGTCGGATAGACAAGTATATCGCTTTTAGACATCGGCGCAACTATAGGAAAGAGTACTCCTTTGTTATCAACATCATCATCATCAACAACAACATGCACAGCAATACATTATTTATTAGTAACTAATGATTCACTGCTATATAACCAAAAGAAATCAACGAGAACACTCATAAAGTAATAATGACAAACTATTAAAGGAGAATGATTTATGAGGGAGAGGATCCAGTTAATATGAGTATATTTACCTAGATAGCACAAACATGAGACAAACTAAACGTTAACACAACACCATTATGGCCAAATCAGCTTTAAGGCAAAACAACGTTAGAAATACGGCTTTCTTGCTGTTTCCATTGCATCACATCTTCTTGTATCCGATCTATATATTTTTATTGTAGCATGTACTTATAATGATAAAGTGAGAAATTGCCAACTACATCTCGTTAAGCATAATTAAATAAATAACTTTTTTTTTAAAATCAACCCTAAACATTTAATGATCTATAATTATTTACCAAAATCAGATCCTGTTTAACTGAAATAGCTTGTCGTTAGGCCCATTTTTCTCTTGCCACTGATGGCTACAATCTGTTTGAATAGGAGCGAATGGTCATTGAGTTCATACACTATCATTCAAATCAAGTTCCCTCTTTTAGTGTCTGGACTAGAGTTGCATGTCAGGATATGTTAAATGCATACAACATCGTTCTAATCGGCAAGGACAGAAAAAGTTCTTGAAAAATTGCACATTATCAATATTAACTAAAACTGGCGGACAATATGAGATAACCTACCATAGTGTTATCGGAGTAACCATATTACTAACAGTGTAAAATACCAGTGCTGATTGGTTACCATAATTGCATAAACAAACGTAAATCAGTTATACGCACAGGAGACTTCGGTGTACCTTGCGTGCCATACGATTAAAAAATCGAGGTCTCTCCTATAGACCATTCCGAAAATAGCAAAAGCCGTTTGGAGACCAGCTTGCATCTTAAAGCAAACTACTTAACGGGTACATAGGAGAAAGCGTCGCCCAACACCTTCCTTGTTACCTTCTCACGTGCTGGTGCACGTTAGCCCATCACACGGCAAATGCCATTGTCAGAACCAGCTGCAACATTTAAATACTGGAAGAGATCATGATAAGAACGTCAGTAAGACTGACTCAGACACGCCATACTTCAGGCCAGGAATTTGCATTGTTTAACGTGCGTTCTTGAGGCGAATACTCGGATCATTTATTTCCCATGAGAGCATATGAAAGAAATCAATCAAAACAAGATGAAGATCCACCGAGAACAACTTACGTTCCCAATATTGAATTATATTTAAACCGGTGGATGGTTTTCTGATCTTTTGCAACACATCGAGAGAGCTAGCCCGTACACTTGTATCGTCCATTGGTTCTGCGTATTTTTATGCAGCACACATCTGTATTTAACGGTAAAAAATTATAGAAAGTAATTGCAAAATATTTCAACAATTTATTTGCATAGTAAAACCGAACTCGAGGATAGGATAATAATACCAACAAATTAGAGACAGAATCATGTTTTGAAACTGATCGCTTTTAATCAATCGTCTAATAATAACAATAATAAACCAGCATGTGAAAATTATGCTTCACTGCCACGGAACCACGACATCAGTACTTCGCTCGTGTGTGCTCATCAACATCTGTTGAACAGCAAATACTCGCTCCACCATCATTTAGCCGAATCGTCTTTACATTCAGATTTCCACACTAGAATGTAAGTACGTGCTACCGTCTGTATAGCTAACCTAATTTATAAACCACCCCGGCTTCACAGTTGTTTATAATATAGGTCAAAGTCCCAGTAGAGTTACAAACTTTAACCACCATCTATAGCGCATACATATTACAAATCGCGACGCTTTGAATAGTTCTTGAATAAATTACTTCAACGCAAAAATACCCGTCTGGTCGATCGGCCTACGTATGTTGATATATATATATATATATATATATATATATATATATATATATATATATATATATATATATATATATAACGTATTAAACGAGTCAGTCTAGATACACGACTAAGTCTATAATTATTCTTATTATTGTACGCATTAATTGCTTATTTACATAATAAATTGAATATAAAAAACTATCTATTGACACTACATAATGTCACGCATAGTTATGTGTACGTTGTTAAAAAAAACACTTGGTCGCACATTCCTATCAGTAATGGACACTAATGGGAAACAAGCATCATCAGGTTTCATGCGAAGCCGCAAGTACGGTTTAGCTACACAGCAACGTGTAGTGATTAAAATTGGAGCGAGCGTGACAGATGCGAAGAACAGGTTGCGCCTGCTTAGGCAATTATTGGACATTGACATCTGGGCAGACAGCACCCGTCATTCTTTAATGGCCGACGATCTAAGTAAAATAAAAAATTGAATCTAAACCATCTCTACTGGGAATTGACGACCTGGAGTTCCTTTACAGCCTACATATAGCTATGAACTAAATGAACTATAAAGATTCTATATGACATCAGGCATCGCTCAGAATAAAAATGGCCGCCATATCTGCAGAGTCGTGCAGAGTGGACAAGCAAAATCAGGCTACTGCAGACACCTTCATTTCCGATTCTGCCTCTTTTAATTCTTTTTTCACTTTCCTGTTTAATAATAATGTTCTTTATAATGCTATGAATAAAGTGGATGCTGATCCTATCGCTGAGTACAATGTCGAATTTTCAAGTATAGAAATTAGTTCATGAAAACTAACATTTGATATGGTCCAGGTGAACGCTACATTCGATACGGGCGGGTTTTAACGAATTTCATATTTAGTCTTCATCAACGCATCTTTAAAGTCAACTCACTGTATATGTCAAATAACGAGCCAGTATAGGACGCTAACACAATGATTTTAAAAACACCGAGCCTGTGCCTGGTACTAACACAATGGTTTTCCAAATACCGAGCCTATACTGGGTGCCAACACAATGGATTTTGAGATTGTTTAATTTTTCACCAAAATTGCGAATTACAACCAATTATGAACACCTTTTTAGTCCAGAAAAATCATACATTGTGGCCTCGATCGGCATCAGTTTTCATATTTCGCGACAACAATGGCATCATTCAAATAAATCTAAAATAGTGATATATTGTTTGTTACAGAGGACTGATGTATATGCATTTCAAATCTGAATCGAGAAATACATAATGCATGGAATTATAAACTTATTCTGAAGCAGATACTTAGAGCACATTTAAAAAAAGGCCATTTTATTGTCGCCATAACTCAACACAGCTGTATTCTATGGTACTTTGCATAATCAATTTTGTGTAATGCAGAGGAAAAAAGGTTCGATTACACACCCAATGTTAAGTGGGATGCTTGAAACATATATGCTGAGACACTCACATACGCGCATATAATCACAAACACAAAAAATTTGCCAGTTTATAGTCAAATCATCCACGGACCTCTGTTGTATTGCACTTATGAATAGCAATGAGTATATAAGTTAACTGACGTTCGATAAAAAAAATGCGTGTGAGGCAACTTAAAGAAGAGGCAACGATGCGAATTCCAACGGAAACTAGAACATCAAACGTAGTCTCTGACAAGAAAAGGCAGTGCGCACAAGCGCGACCAGAACGTACGGCATGTCGAAAGTACACACAGTAGTTGGAACGAGCAACTATCCGCCATCAAGACGTTCATCGATGGTACCCATACCCAAAATCAATCTAACAATTCTCAAAGATGTTCAATTCACTTAAAATAGTAAACGTGTTCACGCAAGTCGATGAAATGGCGGTGGGCAGTCCATCAAATCTATTAGCCGACGCCTGAATGTTCTATCTGCAAACATCAAGCACACTAGGACTAGGGCGACCTAGTGTCCTTTTACAGCGGTCGCGCAGGACCAAAAAATGGCCGCCCTACCTGCTGAGTCGTGCAGGGTGGATAAGCGAAACTAGGCTGCTGCAGAAACCTTCATTCGCAATTCCGTTTCTTTCCTCATCTTTTCGCCTCTCAATCTAACAATAACGCTCTTTTAGGTATTGATCCTATCACTGAGTCAAATATCTAAATTAGTTCCAGTATATCATCATTCATTAAACCTAGGTTTAATGAATGAACATTAATGCGTGAACATTAACACAAAATCGATAACAAGAAGCGCTTGCGCGTACGTTGGATAAATTATAATTCCATGTTCGTTGCATAACTGAAAACCGGAATACAGAATCCTACGAGCATTACAGAACTGTGTTTACCATCACTATCTACGTGTTATTGGCTTCGAAATTCCGGTTCCACGGAGTTTTCCCAAGCTGGTAGATGGGGCGTCGGTATTGTCCTTAGCTCACGAGCTGAAGCTTGCTTAACTAAAGGGATCTCTGTAAATATGCCGATTTTCTGCGGCACGCTTAAATACAGATTATAAAATCAATTCCAGAAACGTTAATCAACTTTGCCTTTTCGGTGTAACCGCATATGCTGCCACTGATTGCAGCATAGACGATAGCAAAGGCGATTTATACTACAGCCTAAGCGCTTTACTAAGTAGAACAAGAAGTTCAGGTGTAGTCTTGGTTAAGGGTGACATAAACCCTCAAGTTGGGCGCTTAACTAACGCAGAATTTCATTTAGGAGGAAGATATCCTTCAGGCTCAATGCGCAACGATAATGGCGACCGTCTGATGGATAGCTAGGCGGAACATATTATGCTTAAGTAGCACAAACTTCAAACGTGGTGTAAGAAGTTGAGCTATATAGTGTCATTCAGCCGCCAGACATCGGTGGGCTCTAATAGATCTGGTAGCAATTAGTTAAGGATTACGTGGCTGTATTTAGGTTTGTCATGAGTTAATAACCTATGTGTGTTCCAACTTTTCACGCGCAACGGGTTTGAGAAAATCAAATGTTAGCGAAACACTAAATTCTAATATCAACAATCTAATAACAGATAAAATTTGTTGTTTTTATAGGTTGGCTGAGTACTTCAAAGATAAATATTCTTAGACATTTGCACCAGTCTCAATCTCCAAAATATGTCTCCATCAACAGTGCGGAACGCTAATCTCGAATATTCATCAGAGTTAGAGATAAAAATGCACTCCTATCTATTAAATCTCGCAAAGATGCAGGCGCCGATGATCTCCCTTGCAACCGTATTTAAGGATGGTGGCGATATAATTTATGGATCATTCGCTAATCGTTTGCGCACATTAAATACGAGGACGTCAAAACCTAACTACGGTTTAGTAGTGGGTAGTTTATTTTAATTATCCTAGATATTTGAAAATACCAAATTTGGCTCAATCATTTGGTCAACATCCAGCATATTTATAGCATCTACAAGAGCATCATTGTTAGATTGAGAATAAGAGGAAAGTTAAGGAAAATAGGCATAATTAGAAATAAGAGCGTCTGCAGTAGCCCGACTTCGCTTATCCACTCTACACGAGTAAGTAGCTAAGGCAGCCCATTTTATTCTGCGCAACGGCCGATGCAAGTTAAATTCATAATAGTTCATATTCTTTAAAATTGTGTTGGCTTAAGAGGAGCACAAGGTCTCTTACTTTTAGTGGGGACGATTTGTGTGAAAATTTTATTCTCTTAGATAGACTGACAACCAAGAGATGTATAAATGCTTATTTTATTTATTTCGCCACCTCTAGGAACGAACGAAAATGTTTTTTTTATAAATAAACAAACGAATTCTTTTTATAATAACCCTGTATCTCTAATGAACGCTGTTTTCCATCGCTCATTCAAGTGTCTGCAAGTTAGTGAGAGTAGAGGCATCATGATCAAGTGACTGATATCGCGAATAGTTATCTACCAAAATATTGATTTCCTTCTCATTACGCGAATTAAGCTATTCACTTTAGTTTTTTTGGTAGTCTGGCGAGCAAAATATGTTAGCGGCTCTTCGAGCAGTGCCCTAATATTCATAATCAGCGTTAAATGATTAGATAGCATGATGATGGTACATTATGTAGTGGTATACTGGAACCGATCGGTTTGTAAATTTTGACACTCAGCTTGCAAAAATCTAAACTAAACCAAGCAAATGCTTGTTTAAAAATCTGTCTAGGCACTCGCAGCTATAATCAATTATATCCAGTCTGACTGATAGAATATTTTACTTGCAAATCAGATTGATTTGCATAATTTGCCATAGGCTGCCAAAGCATGGCTAAAAAGCCACGAAAATTTTAGCAATACAAGTAACGTCTCTCTGAAGTTATTAGTCTTTTTACACCAAAAGAATTGCATCGTCAGCGTATTTGAAATACACAAGACGGCCCACACTTACCTCTACATCAGGAAGTGTTTATAAATTCTTTTCAGATGGCATTTTCCTTGTCGAACATCGAAGCCAATCGCTAAGGATTCAGAAATGCCATTACTAATGCGAACTCAAGCCGATGCGTCGTCATCTTAACTTTTGAAGTCGAACAATTATGATCAGGTAACCATTTTCAAGCATTGTTCACCATAACATCTTATTTACCAACAAGTATTAAATGATAGGGTAGTTGAAGGAAGCCACACTGGCACTCTTCCCACTAAGATGGGGCGTACTCCGTCCCCTAAATCGGAGCAAAAAGCTCCTTCATATCCAGCTGGACCTCCATCATTCCGAACTTTAAAAAAATGAATAGGGGCCATTGATTTCAGTGGCATTGAGGTCACCCAAGAAATTTCAATTCTTTGCAACATCATAAAATAGATGATGTTTCGATTTCGAATTCGTAACATTACCAAGGGAAACTATCATCGTTCACTACATAATTTCATCATCAACATCATCATGCACAGCAATACAAAAGCCATTTGAAGCTGATATTTCAGTGCCATATAACAATAATAAAAAAGACTTTGAACAGCAAAATTAATAATTTAGGCACATAAAATATTAGAGATTTATGAGAAAGAGAGAACCTAGTTACTATGAGTATATTTATCTAGATAACACACGTAATTGAGGCAAACTATACCTTACAAAAGCTCTACACAACAGCTTAATGGTCAAGTCAAAATTAAGGCAAGGCAACATCGGTAAAATGTCTACCTTGCGATTTTCCCTTTATCACGTCCGAAACAAAAACAAACCTCACAGCTAACTCTACTAAACTAAGAAAAGAAAATTACGAAGATGATTCCACTAGAAATCTGCAACAAGATCGCCAATGAGCTCGACTCGACGCCATACCGCGCAGAGTTCTCAATCAAGAACATTGCTTACGCGGACACCTTCCTGGCAGACGAGCGGACCCTATACCACCCAATTTGGATGTAGTTGACTTTAACTGATTCTGCTGTCAAAATCTGTCTACCTTGCTTCCAACGTCATTCTGGCGCTAGGTGAGAGAAGGAAGGCCCACTGGGCAATTGAATTGAGGACACATGAAAAACGTGAACGAGCGAACGCAGTTGATGTATCCTTATTTGTGTTTCTAACGAGGAGAACTTGTTAACCGATCCAAAAACACGTCTACGGTTGTCAGAGTTGGCTATTCGTTGTTAGTAACCTACATGTGCTAGGCTTCTCAAACAACGATGGTCGAATGTTGGTAAGCGTCTAAATTGAATAACTCTAAGGGGTTGTCTCACTATAGTATACTAAACCTGCGCGCCCAAATGCATTGTAAATACGAACGTTAAATCAGAGTGAAACAATAGTTTTTCTCAATAAATGACAAAGGTTGGAAACAGCCATTCTAGCATTCACAACCCTCATACTTACCTTGTCAGACATTATTAATAGAGCCACCAAGGTATGCAAACCAGTCAACTAAGTCCAAATCGTCACTTTGATGTCGCAGAGTTCGAGTGAGTGGTGAGTGATCCTGTGAAAGAATTTTACTTTTAGATGGTGCAAATTTCTTACTGAAAATCGGAATAACAACTGATAATCTATTCAAATTGGAATGAGCAAAAGCTCGATTGTCGATTATAGTAATAAAATATCGACTACATAGTCAAGATCGACTAATCTACCGCGTGGCAGATCTTCGACACATGCATTCTGAACATATGGAAGTATTGTTCATAATATTACAAAATTAAACAAAAATGAGGAAAGTTTACTGTCTTGACGAACACCACTGGTGGTAGGAAAGTTGTGTTAATTCGTGGTTAGACAATAAAGCGACCACGATGGTCATCATACGAGTTACGATTTTCTTTTTTGAAGATAGGAATGGCGGTCGACTCATATTAAGCAAGCGGCACAATCTCTTCATTTTATTATAGTACGAAAAATGTTAGTCAGGACTCCATAAATAATATCACCACCATCTTTAAATCAACACGGAAACGAACCATCGTGGCCTGCAGTTTTGCATTGCTTCAGATGTAGGATTACATTCCTTATTTCTAACTGTGATGATTGGTCGAGATTAAATTTTCACACTGTTGATACAGGCATGTTTCGGGAACCGAAACACAGCCAGGTGCTCACGAAAATTGATCTTTGAAGTGTTCAGCCCACCTATCAAGACAACTTATTTTATCGATTATTAGATGGATACTACTATCATTTGTAGTTTCGCTAACTTTAATTTTCTCAAACCTGTTGCGCAAATAAGTTGGAGCAAGCAGCAAATCTTACCTGACACGAACGCTTCTTCCATCTCTCCAGCCTTTCTGGTCTGAAAGGATTCAAGATTGACTTTCAGACTGCGCTTAATTTGGTGTCTTACATCTCTACGAGTATTATTATAAGCCAATTCAACTGGAATTTGACGCCTTGTTTCGAATATCAGCTAGAGATTTTGCAAAAGTCCATGTATATTTCTACGGGAACCATCAGTGCTACATACTTTAGTACCTGCATTGCGCACAGTTAAACATCTTCGTGCATAGTGAATTATAATTTTCGCCATCAAGATTGTTCAGCTTCGACTTTAGAATATCTTGATATTTTTGTCTGAAGGATGTCTGTTTGTATTTGCTTATATCTATTTGAGGTTTTTCCTTAATGAATGTTCCGTTAAAACCTAACTTATGTTTAGTGAATTATAGTCTACTTCAACTAACTTCGATATTTGGTAATACTATATTGAGCTCAGTGAGATTATCAACACCCACAATATTCATAGCACCTAAAAGAGCGTTAATGTTAGACTGAGAAGAAGAATGAGAAGAAAACGAGACAGAATGGGAGATGAAGGTGACTGCAGTGACCTGTTTACGCTTATCCATCCTGCACGACTCAGCAAATAAGGCGACCAACTTTATACCACGCGACGGCCGACACAGTATAAATTCATTAAAATTCGTATTGGTCATGGTTACAATGCACTATTAATCAGAAATTAAAGTTAACTAAAATGTGCACTAAATTTTCGAGGCAATCTCTGAGAATTTCACAAGCCAGGACGCGATTTCCACCTTTTTCTCATGCTGATTGTCACCTAAATACAACCTCGCCAGTTCATCAGAAAAAGATTTGTTCTTAGTTTTCCATGTTACGAAAATCCAAGAATTCTCAATGCAATCTCGCTCTTTGGTCTCAGAGATACTCGTTATAAATTATCAGCATAAAAATATTGTATCAGTATTTCTAAACCACTTCTTTACTGCCGAACGTCTACGAAAAATATTCACAGTTATAGTGGAACTGTAAACGAATACTTGTTCGCCAAATTCTAGCGGAGGCTGGTGAAAAAGAATTAATTTTACTTCAATAACAGTCTGATACGCAGTTCCGAAGTGCACCATTTGTTATCGCAAAAACGACAGATCGGCAATCTCCTCGCCATACATTAATTCACGATATGACTAACACATCATCAACATAATCTTGCACAACCATGTAAAAACCAAAAGTGACTAATGTTTCAGTGCCATATAACCATAAGAAGCGAAACAAAAAATATATAAATAACGACAAAAAAATGATTTACGCACACAAATTATTAGTGAGATTCACGAGAGATAGAAAGAGAGTACCTAATTACTATGAGTATATTTATCAAGATAATTCACAGAAGTGAGGCAAACTAAACTTCTACACAACAACATTATGGCCAAGTCAGCATTAGGGAAAGGCAACACCGGCAATACAGCTTCGTTTCGTCTTTCACTGAATGACGTCATAAACAAACCAAATATCAAAGCTAACATTCTCCTACTAAGAAAAGGAAGTTACGCAGATGATTCTAATAGACATCTGCAACAGGATCGCCACTGAGCTCGATTCTATGCCCTATCGCGAATGGTTTATAATCAAGAACTATGATGTGGACCTTGACTCCATCCTGGCAGACGAGTGGGTCCTATACTTCCCAATTTGGATGAAGGCGACTACAATTTTTTATACCATGTCAAAATCTGCCCACCTTGTTTCTTACGCCAATCTAATGCTGGATGAGAGAACAGGGATCTACTGGGCAATCGAATTGAGGGCATACTACAAAATGTGACCGAGACAATGAAGTTGATGGAGCCTTATTTGTTTTTCTAACGAAGATCACTTGTTGGCAGATCCAAAAATACGTCTACGGATGTCAAGGTTGGTTATTCGATATTGGTAACCCAATATATCCTATTTTTCTCAAACAACGATGGTCGAATGTCTATAAGCGTTACCTTTCCCTTGTGTTGCGATACGAGGTGTTTTCATCTACTGTCTCCCCGCCTGTAAGCTTCTAAAGTGATCAACTCTAAGAAGTCATCTCTATCATATATAATAAAACTGCGCGTAATAATGAATTGTAAATACGACCTCTACGACAGAGTGTATTAATCGCGTTTCTCAAAAAATGACAAAGATTCTAGAAAGCTATTCTAGCTTTGGTGACTTTCATACTCATCTCGTCACACGTATTGCCTAAGTTATTGATAGAGCTTCTAAGATATGTTAACCTGTCAACTATGTCTAGATCTTCATTCTGCAGTCGCAAAGTTGGAGTGACTAGTGGGTGATTCTGTAAAAGCATCTTACATTTAGAGGTTGCGAATTTCATACCGAGAAACGGAACAACATCCACTAATCAATTCAAGGTGGCCTGAGTGGAATCTCGATTGTCGAATAATACTACAATATCGTCTGCATAGTCCAAATCGACTAGTTTCTTGCGCGGGAGTACTTCAACACCTGCATCGTGGACGTGTGGAAGTGTGTTTCATAAAAGAATCGATTACAAGATTACACAAAAAGGAAGAAAGTGGACAGCATTGAGGAACAACACTGCTGGTTTTAATTTTGTGAGTTAATTCGTTACATACCTTAACGCGACCAGAATTAGTTGTGTAGAGAGTTAGTATAATATTACCTTTTTTGGGAACACCACTTTTCGACAGAATATGGAATAAAAAATTGCGATCAACCGAGTCAAATGCACTCATGTAGTCTAGAAAGGCGGCTATTGTGGGACGGTATTATAAATGTAGCTGTTTAATAACTTGCCTTAACGTAAAATTGTTACCTAAACAACCTCATCCTGAGCGGAATCCGGCCTGTTCTACCCTATTGTGTGATTCACGTGAAGCGTTAAGACGATGTATAATCAAAGCATCATTATCATGCACAGCCATACAAAAGCCAAAAGTGACTAATGTTTCAATGCAAGAATGGATGCCCCGGTGTAGCTAATAGATAAAAATGAGCGTAACGAAGAAGTATTTATTACTGCATCGGCCGACAGACAACAAAAAAATTATCGCCTCATAGACTACATCTTGTAGCATGGAAATTGGGCATCTAGAATGGAAGGCTATTTGTGAAACTTTGAAAACGTACCAATATCGCCGTGCACACATCGATAAGTAAATAAAGGCGGTGCTAACACAAAGTTTCAATCAGCGTTTGCGTTTTGCGCGATTGGACATTTTGTTTCGACAATAGATATCTTCAGAAGCCATGCTTACATGCAGGATAAGTGGTAGGAAGGCGATTAATAGCACTACCGCCTTTGCACTGGAATAGAGCACACCTCAATATACGCACGATGGACATCAAAATGTTTCTTGGTCCTTGTTCATCATTGCTATCCAATAATGCATCGAAGGCCTTTCTGCTTGAAAGGTTATAAATTCGCTTTTATGCTTTGCTTTGTTCCGCGTAAGTAACCCGGTTCTGGATGTCGTAAACATGTATATACTAGCTCTTTGCCATTCTGCTAATGATAAGCTTTGTTTCATTTAAAATTTGTGAGATAGAAATTCTGGACGTGAGCGGTGTTCCGACACTGTAATTTCTGCTAATTTCGCCGCCAAGCCAGATCAAGAAAACGTGATAAACGGAGATGTTGGAATATAGATCCTGTCCAAAGTTACCTGTTACAACAACAAGAACATTCACGAATGCCGATAGCAGCGATCTGGTCAGGGTGAGCTCCATTTTCTAGCATTACAAGCGACATCTTTCCACAGGACATAATGAAGTTAACCATGTGGATGGAGTAGTAACATATCATCATACTCAAATAGGCCACATGCTGGCGAGTAGACGACGATTTTTCACGGGTACTGAGTGAAACTCCACTGCATGTGTCCACTCGTATTCCGTCAGATTTCCTATGTCCTAAAACATTTATATGCACAGCATTACTTTAGGGACACCTAAAATTCTGCAAGGCAATCTATAACTCAAGGCTAAAGTGTACCAAGGCGCATTTGCAACTTTATGAAAGAAAATCATAGGCAAGCCATGGTTTGTCTTCCGACGACAGAGCCTGAGCAGACGCTGGCCACATTTAATGTCACCAAAGCTCTTGAATACGCAAAACATATTGAAAAACTAAAAGATATCACGATTACTCGTAGGCTTCGCAAGCAAATGACGATCGACACTAGTTTAATATCGCTTGTAAGTTACAACCAACATCATAGCACAGAATCCTTATTAAATTCTATGCTCAGAAGCAATAATTCAACCAACACAGTAAAGGCGACTTCGATTTCAACAGTACAGTTGGACAAATAACTCCAGTCTTCTCAATCAAATTGGTGATTAAGTAAATATATACAACCACATGAAGGACAGAAAACCCATCGGGATCGAGGATATTCCATCAGAATTCTTCACGTCCGATAGAGAAAAAATGCAGAATAATCTTCACTAGTGTATTTCCACAAACTGGAAAAGGACTTCGGAAATGAAATACGTTGCTCACATTCAAGAACAGCGTTCCAATCTCGATTTGCGCTACCTGTATAAGGGTCCGCTGTCGGTGCTTCCAAACTATTCAGCCGATGTTAATTTTATGTCGCGCAAGATTCTATAACGAAACATGATTAATGATGGCGTTCCTGTTAAAATTGATTTACAAAGTGATGCCAGCTGTAAGAAAACATCGGCCGGCGTGCATACTAACAAGGGCTTCTTTAAACTCTTGTGATTGGAACCAGCTTTTATCAAGAATGTGTCATTTCTCCAATCTTGTTCAATCGCGCTGTCAATGCAGTCAACGCCAAGATTTCTGCAACTTTCTTAAGAGTGG
The DNA here is from genome assembly GCA_029291075.1 of Eudiplozoon nipponicum. NCBI lineage: Eukaryota > Metazoa > Platyhelminthes > Monogenea > Mazocraeidea > Diplozoidae > Eudiplozoon > Eudiplozoon nipponicum. Next base: position 93,767 of record JAQBSW010000090.1, read on the forward strand.
AGATCGGCGTTAGTGGCCGGCTTGTTGTCATCGAATATGCTTACGTGGCTACGCATAGTCACAAACTGCGCTCGAGAAATGTCCATCAGATATATTTCGAGCACTACTTAGATGGTCACCGCAAGGCTTAATTACTCTCGCAGGATGAATTCCCAGATTACGCGATTATCAGAGATTTACTTTACCGTCTCTTATATTCCTAGTAAAATATTGTAGCAGATGCACTTAGCAGACCTAATGAAGCAGAGTTCGAGCAAATATATCAAGTTCTGCTACAGAACCTAGAAGATTCTTCCCACATTGTAGTCAAGCAAATCGAGGAAGCGCAAGGACTGGAGCCCTTCACGTTGATACTGGCTAAAGGACTAGCTTATACTCGCAAACTCCGTTGTAGAAACGGGTTGTTATGCGAAGCTCCCAGAAGCCAACCCAGACTGTAAGCGTCTATGGAGTTACGCGCCACAATAATTCAACAACTATATTATACAGGATACCCATCTATAAAAGCCACCATTCGATTAATTACTGACAGATATGTTTGGCCGCATATGTCTAAAGATATAAAGTATGAGCCTGTGCCAAACATGCAGTATTCACAAGACGCATTGTCCATGGCATCGAAATCGAGCTCACTCGAATTACAAGGTCATTATGCTCTATCAACATCAGACAAGCCAGCAGTACAGGAGGCAACTGAATCATGCGCAAAATGGACGTCATGTGTACAAATACACACAACTCGTTTCGGAATTGTTTGAACGAAAGCCAAAGAACAAGGATTAGGTCTATTACTAGAGGCGTTTTAGTGTATAAGTAGAGCAAGTAGAGCAATTTATTGCACAATTCGTACCACTGTGGTTGATTGAAACCAATTTCTTTTTAACATTCCTTGAAGTTCAAGAACATTCTTTGAATGAGCTTTTCTATTGACATGTGCAGCTATCTTACATATCTTATCGATCTTAAATTTTTTGATCCTCAAAATATACTCTTCTAAACACGAGGGATTTATTCTTGTTCAGGCGTATTTGAAACGGCCAAGAACAAATAATTTAATTAATGTTTTGTATCAAATCGTTTGGTGTTCAGTGTTGCGCATAAAGTACAGTGATGTTGTCTGTTACTAAAATAAGCATATTGTGAGTTTAGTATGAAGGCTAATCTGAAAAGGACAAAACCCCCGCTAGTAGGAGCAATAGGAGGGGTTCCATTGCAAAGGCTCCCAGATATGCCTTTAAAAGGTATACTCAAAGCAAAAGATGCGACTAGATCAAATAGCACCGAAGAAAAAGGCAAGAAGGTCAGATTCTTACTAAGCGGAGATCTGGAAAACATTGCCGCAATGTCCAGCAACAAGTTCATCATTAAAGATGAATTATCTGGATTAGATTTTCTTATCGATACGGGTGCTGAGGTAAGCATAGTTAGGTCAGACGTGGTGGAAGCAGATTGCCCCACATCTGATTATCAACTATGGGCCGCTAACAGTAGTCCGATAGGAGTGAAAGGGAGGAAAGTAATGTCGGTAACGTTAGGCCAGAAATCTTCCTTCCGATGGAATTTTCTAGTAGCCGATGTCAAGGACCATATCATTGGCATGGATTTCTTGACACATTTCAAGCTGACATTAGACCCCAAGGCTAGGACTATCGCAGAAGGCGTAGGGATATCAACACCTACTGAGTCTAACACATCGGCAGTTAGAACGGTTCTTTTACCTCGTCCAACGGTCGCACATGACTTTGCCGATATAATCGAGAAGCACCTAGCAGTGTTTCAACCTTTCAGTGCCAAAAGGATAGGTTTGAAGACAGGAGTAGAACACCAGATAGAATTGGTGGCTCCGTTGCCTTGTTCACCGAAGGCTCAACCATTGGCACAACACAAGCAACAGGTTGCTTTGTCAGAATTTCACCAATTGCGCGAAGAGGGGATTTGTATAAGGTCAAATTCCAATTTTGCTTCCCCAATAGTGGTAGTTCCCAAACCTGAACCGGGTCAATGGAGGGTTTGTGGGAATTATCGTCTATTAAACTCAGTGACGAAGGGTGATTCTTATCCTCTCCCTAACCAGAGTACTTTACTCCGAGATATAATGGGATATGAGGTTTATTCAACTTTAGATCTCCAGAAAGCGTACTATCAGATACCAATGGAGGAAAGTTCGATACCACTTACCGCAGTCAGATTTCCAGGAGAGGGATCGCATGAATTTCTTCGAATGCCTTTTGGTTTGAAGAACGCCAGTCAGACATTCCAGCGTTTGGCCGAAGAAATCCTTCAGAATTGTCCATTTGCGAGGGTATATATAGACGACATAATAATTTTTAGTTGCTCACGAAATGAACATCGTACGCATTTGGAAACGGTTTTGACCAGGCTGGAACAATATGGATTAGTGGTCAAACCTAATAAGAGTAATATCGGTTGCTCTTCAGTTAAATACCTTGGTCATATACTTTCCAAAGACGGAATTAAACCTTTGGAAGATAAGATCCAAGCTATAAAGGACGTAACGGAACCCCGAACCGTGCGCCAGTTGCGAAGGTTCTTGGGTATGATCAGCTATTACCGTCGATTCATTCCAGGTCTAGCCGGAATTCTTGGATCGTTAACACGCCATCTCACTCGTGAAAAGAGCACGATCAAGAAGTCTTGGCCTATAAACTTGAGTCCAGAAGACCGAGAAAAATTCCAAAAGGCCAAGGAAATGTTAAGTGACATAACCACATTAGCACCTGTAGATTGGGAAAAACCTTTCGAGCTAATCACAGATGCCTCAGATGTTGCATTAGGGGCAGTGCTACAGCAAAGAGATCAGGACGTAGTAAGACCGATTGGGTTTTATAGCCGTAAGCTTAATGATCGAGAAAAACGTTATGATACGTTTGGCAAAGAGCTTCTAGCAGTGTATGCCGCAGTGCTACACTTCGAGCATTACTTAGATGGTCACAAGTTTAAGTTATTGACCGATCATAAGCCATTGATCAGCATACTTGGTAAAACAGCTAGGCTTAATTACTCTCGTAGAGTAAATTCCCAAATAACACGGTTAGCAGAGTTCGATTTCACAGTGTCTCATATTGCTGGTAAGGAGAATGTGGTAGCCGATGCACTTAGCCGACCGAATGAAGCTGATGTCGAGCTGATATTTCAAGGTCCATTGAAGAATTTACACAGTTCTATGCCTGGTTTACTTAGTCAAATCGAGGAAGCGCAAGGATCGGATCCCTTTACATTAGTTTTGTCCAAAAGGCCAGGATATGTTCGTAAGCTCATAAGTGGCAAGTGATTGTTATGCGAAACGTCTAGAAGTCAACCACGACCATATGTTCCGTTGGAGTTACGGGCCAAGATTATCCAAGTGTTACATGACATGGGTCATCCATCCATTAAAGCCACCATTCGATTGATCAACGACAGATACGTATGGCCGCACATGTCTAAAGACATACGGGTATGGGTAAGAGCCTGTGCCAAGTGTCAAACGTGTAAGGTGTGGAGACATACCAGAACCGAGATAAAGAATATTGGGATACCAATTGGACGGTTCAGACACGTACACATAGACATTGTCGAGATGCCTGAAGTAAATGGAAACAAATACTTGCTGACTATGGTAGATAGATTTAGTCGTCAATTTGAAGTGGCGATTTTAAAAGACATGACAGCGCAAGAAGTTTTGTTCGCGTTTCTACATAATTGGATATCGCGTTATGGTGTTCCGGAAAAGGTCACTAGTGATCGCGGTAGTCAATTTATGTCAGAGCTTTTCGTAAGATCCCTCAACATCATGGGAACCACTATAATACATACTAGCGCGTATAACCCACGAGCGAATGGGATGGTAGAAAGGCTACATCGTGAACTGAAAGCTGCATTTGGGCCAGATGGCCTTTATTATCAAATAAATATAAATAATTATTAGTTAAAATAATTTTCTATCATAATTTGTCAACGCATGAACAACTTTCTAAATATTAATTAAGAAGTTTCCCTGTAAATAATAACAAAACATACCTCAATCTTATTAACCTTTTGGAAGTTATATACCTTATTGGCAAATTCTAAAATGCACCACATGACAAATACTTCAAGACTAGAACAGTAAAACAAATTATATATTAATCAATAAATATATAAAACGCCTTTTTTGTAACGTTTATTTGAATGACCTGCATTAAAAATAGGGTATAAAACACAGATTACTGATGGCAATCTTGAAGAGAACTATGCACAGCATTTATAGGCTAAATTTGAATTGAGCATTTATTTATTTAGTCTAAAGAAAACATATCCTACCTAATAGATTACGATATAAAAATGTACAATAAACATAAGGCATCACATTAATATTAACAGTAAGCAATAAAGTCATACTCAATTACCATGTACAACTAGCAAAACTTAGCAGTTCGCTTTATCATTACAATGCGCATCTTTGAGTATAAACACTGTGTGCGCAAAACAAAATAATGTTACATTTATTGTAATGAGGAAAACTACTATATATATATGTGTGTGTAATATTTAAAAATAGAGAACATATTAGAATTTTATATGAAGGACATCTGTACCAATAATTGTAAAGATCAAGGCACATTTCGAATGTTGAATTATTAGAATTAAAATAACATTTGCGTATTTAGTTACAAAATCAGATAAATATAATATTCTGATGAATTGTTAGACATTAGAATATATTTATATCGGGTGAGCATATACTATAGAGCCTGGATTAATGATTCAATGATACAGCAGAAATTTATTTCAGATATTTTTTTACAATACAATATAAATTAAAAAATCATTCAAGTAGTTTATTCATTAATTGGTATATAATGATAATAAGTTTTGCACCGAGGCCCATCTTAACATATAGTCCGACAGATTAAGGATCTATTAAAACGCAGGATAATTCGTTTGTAAAAACACAGAGACTAGCAATTTTTTAATGAAAAGACACCAGAATTGGTGCTTTAATGTATTGTGTTTTCCATAGAATAAAACAGTTAATATTACTGTCTTCGAAAAGGTTTGTTAAAACCAATGTTATTCTACACCTTCATTTAACTATGAAAACGTTTGCTCATAATCAAAACTCAGAAGATAATTATGATCGCATTTTCTACCAATTTCAATATATTTCAAATTTAATTGAATATAGATTTTATAAATTTTTAGAAAAAAAAAATTTCCAGCTAGCTTTTTTTTAAAAATGGTGCTCTAAACACTGAGCCACCCTGCCGCAAAGCAGACACAATTTTTAGTCATATACTAACTAATGTAATTCAATTAATTTCTTCCTTTTTAGATGGAGTTCATATTGCATCCATTTAGCTCCAAAGTTCCAAATTACCATCTACAATCTGTCATTACTGAACGGACATCACACTAGATGGGAAGTGGTATTGAAATGAATATTTATATAATTAAACGAACATTGGTTGCGCGGGCGGTGATGATGTTTATTATAATCAAGGTTGGAAACTTGATATAAGTATAAGAGCAAAGTTATTAAGGCCGGATATTAGGGCAGACAAGAAACTTTAAGAAGTAAAATAAATATAAATTCTGGCCAGTACATGATGAGTTCGCAATAAGGACGAAACCGGTCTACTGGATGAATTGCCTTTTCTACACTATACAATTTTTAGTTTATACTGACATATGTAAGTAATTAATGGGCCAGGTGCTTATATCAAGATCGCTACCTTGATTATAGTAATCTTGCAATATATCTTTTTGTAGATGTTCACTGAATGGCTGAGCCTAGATAATTGATTTCCTATGGAAGTTTGTTCATGAAAATCAATTCAATCATATTACAGATTTTACGATCGACCCTAATGCAATTAAGTAAGTAATGATATCAAACATGTCAAGTTTAATGTGATTCATAGAGCAATCAATATTTCTTAATCATGTGGTAGAAAATTTTAGGTCATCTGAAAATTTCCATATGCATCTATTAAGGACCGCCGTCTACAATTTTGAAAATAAGTTTTTAAATAGAATCGGTCTCATGCTTTTTTCTTGCGAAACTCCAGTTAAACCTATTAGTAATCTGGATCGCATACTATCTAATTGAATAATAATACCTCTTGTTATAAAAATAAAAGATTTATTTCGTTTTATATAATCATCTATTCTGAGAGCAGGTTAAACACGAGTTCAACATTGCATTAGAAATTAAAAACGTGTTTAGAATTTATATAATTAAACGAACATTGGTTGCGCGGGTGGTGATAACAATTATTATAATCAAGTTTGCGGTCTTGATATAAACACCTGACCCATTAATTACTTACAAATGTCAGTATAAACTAAGAATTGTATAGTGTAGAAAAGGCAATTCATCCAGTAGACCGGTTTCGTCCTTATTGGGAACTCATCATGTACTGGCCAGAATTTGCCGCGGACAGGACTCGAACCTGGGCACGTCTGCTTCGGAATCTGGTGCTCTAACCACTGAGCCATCCTGCCGCACACTACACTGCACACAATTTTCAGTTATATACTAACTAATGTAACTTGGCTAGTCTATTTTTCCTTTAGGTGGAGCTCATATGGCATCCATTTAGACCCAAAGTTCCAACTAACCATCCACAATCTGTCATTACTGAACAGACACCACACTACATGGGTAAGTGGTATTGAAATGAACATTTATTAAATTAAACGAAAATTGGTTGCGCCTTATCAGATCGCCTTAATAAAAATTTCCATGTGTTAATACAGAGATTAGAACACACATGTTATCCATGTTTCAACTTTATAATACATTGTGTAAAAATAATCTGAGTGGCTGATTTTGATGCTCTAATTGTGAGGGATTTTGTATTAACTGATGGTGGTATTTTTTGCATGCAAGAGCATTCTGAGTGCAAAAGGTTAAAACTTGGGTTTTGTGGTGGAATATTTTCTAAGACTGTACAGCTTGTGCATAGATAGGCTTTTCCTTTGTTGAAACAGATTGGCCGGGGATAGTGTGCATTTTATTAGTATTTATTTAGTAATTATTAAATATGTTATAATGGTTTGTCTTTGGCAGGTGGAATTTATTTCCTATGAATTTGGAACTTTGTTTGTGGAGTGGGAAGTACTGCAATTTTGTATGATGGCGACTCCGAGATATTGGATGTAACGTAGATTCTGCTAAAAAGGGTTTCGACCCATTTTATAATGACTTATCAAGTTTTTATCTTATAAAGAATAGATGCAAGGCCATAACTGAGGTCTGTTTGGGTCTCTCGTTGAAAAAAATTATTAAAGTACTGACATTTCCAGATTTTGACTGCAAAAAATGTATTCGATTTTATATTTTTGCAGGATAATCTTGACCAGAATTTGCAATATCGCTTAAGTAAGATTCTTCTCGAGAATTTTGGTAGAGATTTTTTTTATTGATGAAGGACACAGGATAGAAGCACAGAGTTCTGCAGGACGGCTTAGGGAGTCTGCAACCACGTTTTCTGATCCTTTGACATGAGTGACTTCATATCATACTCGTGTATTCGTGTAAGTTGTGAGTTGACATGTCGTTAATAGAAATACTCTTTCATTCCTCTAAGCATCGGGATTAGAGGATGGTGGTCGCTGTAGATCTTGAACTTTCGGCCATCCAGATAGGTGTGGAAGTGTAGGATCGACTGGTAGATTGCGACTAACTCTTTCCCTAATGTATCATATCGCGTCTCGCGATGTTGTAGATTTTGCGAGTAGAAGGCGATAGGTCGGTGTATGCCATTGACGGACTGTTGAAGTACCACGCCTATGGCAATGTCGGATGCGTCAGTGATCAATTCAAAATGACGAGACTAATCAGGTGAATGAAGCATGGTCGCTTTTCATAAAGCCCTTTTGGCATCCTCGTAAGCTTGCAAGTCATCGTCGTTGAGCTGAATCAGTTGTGATTTCTTGACAAAACGACTTTCTGGCACGAGATATTTGTGAAGAGGTGCCAGAATCTTGGCAAGGCAGGGTACGAATCGAGAATAGTAGTTCATCTTGCCCAACAATCGTCGTAATGCTCGAACGGTGGTTGAAGGCTGCAGATCTTGAATAGCACGAACCTTAGCAAGTATAGGTATCATGCCTTTCTCGGAAATTTGATGACCAAGGAATTCAATTGATTATTGTGCAAAGACACATTTATTGCCATGAAGTCGGAGGCCATAGTCTGCTAGACGTGTGAGTAGAAAGCCAATATGCCGTATATGTTCCGACATTGAGTTGGAGAATACCAGGATGTCAGTCTAAGTAGGGAATTACAAATGGTAGAACATCTAGTATTTCGTCCATAACGCGTTGGAAAGTTTGCGATGCATTCTTGAGACCGAAAGGCATATAGTGATATTCTTGCGTGCCACCTCCAGTGAATCTGAGTGCAGTATATGATACTGAGTCTTTGTTCATCGGTACCTGATAGTAGGCTTTCACTATGTCAAGTTTTGAATACACAGCATGACCGATAGCAGATGTGAGTAGGTCAGCTGGATTAAGCAGGTTGTACGAATCAGACTGTGTGCAAGAATTGAGAATACGATAATCCCCGCACACCCTGAATGTTTCTGGTTCACTCTTTGGTACTACTACCACAGGCGACGCAAAAGGTGAGCTGGATCGTGTACAGATGCCTTGTTGACGTAGCATGGCGAATTCTTGCTCGGAGGCCTTATGTTTGTGTGGTGCCAATGGACGTGCTCGTGGAGGATGAGGAAGTGGTTTCGATAAGATGATAAGATGGGCTGTGATGGCACGCTTCCTCTTGAGATCGGGCATGAAAGAGATAGGTTTGAAAATTTCTTAATGACTTTTCCGAACATCGTCCAGTTGTGGTACATGAGGAACTGGAGGAATTAGCTGTATGGATGAGACTGCTTCAACGCAAGTTCTATGTTTTAGCGCTGATGAAAGCAACTGATTGTCTGCAGTGCGTATCTCTCGTGTTCTTGGACGAATGGTAAGGTCGAAGTGTTCGAGAAAGTCACGTCCAATGATGTTTCTTGTCGTATTGGCAATGATGAAAGGATAATTGAAACATCTCTCTGAGTTGGAGAACGAGATTTTGTGTACTCGAACCCCAAACATCGCTATGTTGGAGCCATTGGCGAAGGTAAAACTGCTGGTGTCGACTGGGTGGGTTGGTTCGAAATAATTGTGGCGTAGTAAGCTTACATCTGATCCAGTGTCTATGAGAAATAATTCGCCAGAGTTTGCGTCACGGATGAAAAAGGATGTCGGTAGTGGCAACTGACGATGGGACAGGTTGTTGGCATTTGGGCGTTTGAAGCATGACTTGACTGGAGCCGTCGCTGTAAATACAATAGTTTGATTGCGCTCTATCGCGAAAGCAACGTGCTTCGAGCCATCAGACGTGGAGCGGCCAACCTTCCATGTGCAGATCCTCCTGATTAGTTGAAGATGACAGCGCCCAATTGAACGTCGCGTCTGTGCGCAGGAATGTGCAGCCGTTTCTGAGGCAATAGCGTGTGGAGTGGCCATGGCTGCGGTGATTCGGAAACCACTCCGCCGGTAACTGTGGAACTGTGATCCGGCCTCTCGACGTGGACCTCCTGGTGCTATTTCGGGAGGGTGGTCGACGCTGGTCACGCCTGCTCTGGTCGCGTCTATTATGGACGGCATCGACTGAGGCCGAATTTAGCCTGACGGTGAGGTTCTCGAGCAGGCTGATGAGGCGCTCATTGGTGACATTTGTTCCGGCTGATGATGCTGTGGATTGGAATTCGGACAGTCGTGAGGTGATGTAACCTTGCTCTGAGGCAGGTGAGCTGTAGTGGTGTTTCTTCCACCACTTGTCTAGACGTGCCGGCAGAACGTCGTCTTGCACTTCGACGGATTTGCGCAGGAACGTGGCCATCTCTTGGAGTGCCGGAGGGAGCTTCTGTATGAATAGTCGCATTAAGATTTCCTTGGGCAGGTTGAATTCCAAGGCTTTCTGCTCCATCTCCGTAAATAGCTCAGAAGGCGTGCGGCTACCTAGGAACATCTGGCTCATCAATTCCGTAAGCTTGTCTTCTTGATCTGGTGCCAGTCGCTGCTTGAAGGCGCGTTGCAGGCTCTGCCATAGTTGCGCATATGTTCACTCAGTGTATTGATGCAGGATGTCCGTAAGTCTACGTCTGAAAGACTTGGGGATTGTCTCCCAAGCCCTCAAAAATATTGAACCCTCGTCTGTTATATTGGACACCTTGGCCAATAAAGTAACATCGTCGACCCACTCGTCAAGGTAGTCTGGATCGAATTGGCATATTTCGTATTATGTCCATGTGTTGGTGCGGCCTGCTGCTGGACTCGCCACCGGGTTTCTTGCATTTCCTGAGCTGAACGTCATCTTATGTGTGTGAGTGTTGTCGGGAATAAACGGAAATGTTACATCGTCCTCACCCGTCATCGTGCGGCTGTCTTCGAGCATTGTGATCACGAGAGGGTGTTTTCGGTGATTTGTGTCTTAAAATTTACTTTCTTTTGTGGCATTCATCCAAAGTGTTTGATGTTCTCAAAAACTAGATGCTAATTAATAATTTGTTGGCTGTGAGTTCGACGAAACGGGGCACCATTTACGTGGGATGTTTTGTAGTTATAGTAATAGCTTTTGCGGGGTAGCTGTCTATTTAGTTATGATTTCCTACATTTTCATTGTGGTTGTTATCCCCACCCGTTCCATGATCAGTTCCTGACATTCTCCGAAGGGTGAAGTAAGAAAACTTAGCAAGTGGTGTAGCTAAGCATGAATCAATTCACAGTTAAACAAAACGGACCGTGCTCTAGACGGCAACAAAACGATATATTGTCAACACAACCGAATTTAAACAATAATTGATTGCGCGGGTGGTGGTAACAATTCTTTAAATCAAGTTGGCGAGCTTGAAGCAAACACCAATCCCATTGTATTTAACCAGTCGTCGAACAACATAACAAAACTACCGCCAGCTGCAACGCACTGACGCGTTTCGACCTTCCATGATCATCATCAGAGTACGACGGCAAACTGACTATCGAGGATCAAACCGCATTGAATATATATGGAAATCAAATTTAGATATGCGGCTCTCACCTCTAGCAGTCTCGCATACATTGAACTTGACTGGAAATGTCGGCTGCACAATTTCTATGCAGTCACGAACATTAACTGTTTGCAGCTTTCGCCACATATACATATATAGGCAATACAATTTAAACAATAATTGATTGCGCGGGTGGTGGTAACAATTCTTTAAATCAAGTTTGCGAGCTTGAAGCAAACACCAATCCCATTGTATTTAACCAGTCGTCGAACAACATAACAAAACTACCGCCAGCTGCAACGCACTGACGCGTTTCGACCTTCCATGATCATCATCAGAGTACGACGGCAAAATGACTTAAAGAGCACTATATTTGTCAAAATTGAACATCGTTTGGTTGTAGCGCGGAGCCGCGTGTTACAAAATTATTACAGTTTTCTTGAAAATGTCAGTTGGTTAAAGGTGTTCGAAAATCGATAATAATCGTGACTCTCCAGGAAAGAAGTTTCTTTACTTTGTTTATATTTCCGTACCAAAATGTAGTGAAACGTGTCAAATTCATCGACAACATATTGGAATTAAATTCAAATGAAATTTTCAATTTTATTAACCAATCAAGTGCAGCTGTAAAACGCTCCAAATTTAAGTAAATGCCGTGTGAAGTTACGAAGTCGGTTAGGAGCCAGGATGACTTATATAGTGTACTTTTGGTGGCCCTTATTAGGGCCGGCATTGCGTTCTCCGGCAAAAGCCGTGAAAGTTAGTTAATGTAGCAGTGTCTAGAAATACTCCTAGATACTTAAGACCAGCTCTGTTTGATTGGGTTGTTGTTACTTCTGTTGTTTCGTTGACATCAGTGGCGAGTGAGTAGCTGATTTGAAGATCTGCAGTAACTGGCACACGTGAGGGTCCAATAAGTAGATGTTGCTCCGTATAATTAGTTCTGCAGCAACAAGTTTGGCGTGACTAAAATTGCCAATGTATGTGAAGCAAGTGCAAAATTCAGCGTAGGTTAAATACCCGAGTCACCGCAGACATCACACACGCGTAGCGCACAGCTGAAGGCAAATGCCATAACTGACTGGCATGGTAAATTTACCGTGCTTAAATAGCCTTAAGTCGAAAGCTCGCACGCCATTGGTTAACGAAAATTTTCGCTTGTTTTAATTGGTGCCACGTAAATTGAATTTCAATTTTATTTACGCAATTTGTCAGCGAATTGTTCTTGAGCCGTTTCATCACTTTCCTCTCTGAAAAAAGAAAAACATTCCTCTCGGCGAGGCTTGATACAAAATGCATGGCAGATTTCGAATCAAGTTAAGCAACTGGTTATTATTCTGCTGGGCTGAAGTATGCTTGTTGGTTGCTTCAACAAGAATATGATTCCAAATAAGCACTAGGAATTGCTACACAAATTGTTAGCTCTAGTGGCCGGTCATACCGCGTGAGGTAAAAGGAACAGTGTAAGGTTTGGGAGTCGCAGCATGAGGATTTCAAGGTAGATTGCCACTGAAGGTGCCAGGTTTAAGTTAAAACTTGGGCAGGCTGGATCGCCGTCAATATTTTTGAATACGACCAAAGGAGCTACTTTGTGCTCGATGTTGTGGTCATGATATTCGTAGAGTGGTCACTGTGCAACGTTAAAATGTAAAAAATATATATAACATAAAAAGGTAACGAAAAAAATGTGTTTCAATATTGCCGCAAAGATGACATAATACCAAAGAACTGTTAAAAAATGCTACACTATTGTTAGCTTAAAACAGCTTGTTATACCACTTGAGAAAAGTGAGTGTAAGAAAAAAAGTATTATGTGGATTCATAGGTTACGTTGTGTGACATAGTGCGCAAGTGGTGCGCGTAAAGTTAAAAATTTGATAGGTAGAATAACGAAAAATAAATGTTAAAAAATCATCAGTTACGCGTTATGCAAATCAATCTATTGCTAGGTTGAGACTGAGACGTGTGTAGATGGTTGAATGCTCCCAGGATCAGGCGGTTCGATAAACGGTTTCAACCTGTCTATGCTTACTGATGTCGACGTCACAACTGGCATGACAATGAAGTATCGGGTAAGGACCGCGATACTTTGGTTGTAGTGGTGCAACACCAGTGTCGTTACAAACTAGTACTCTCTTGCAGCTGTGGAGCTGCGCGTGAACGAAGACTGGACGAGGCGTATGTTTCGGCTGCTGTTCAGACATGTTACCGAAATGAAGTTGGAGGCGGGTAGCTTTGTCTTGTGAGTCATCCGGTGCGGGTAGTAGACGTGGGAGCAGACAAGGCAGGCTTAGATCCATGCCATACAAGAGTTGTGACGCAGATGTTTTAATGGATTCACGAGTGCGGGAACGCATGGCAAGCAGAACTAAAGGTAGTGCATCGACCCAGTTGCCATTAATGGACGAGGATGCTAAAGCAGCTTTGAGTTCCCTATGCAATCTCTCTACCATACCGTTAGGTTGGGGATGGTAGGCAGTCGTCTGGCGTAAGGTGCTTCCCATCAACAGCAAGGTGGTCTTGAAACGATTTGATGAGAAGCAAGTGCCTCTTTCAGTGATGACCTCATTGGGAACACCATAATTGAATACCCGTGCAGATATAAAACCCTTAGTTACTTCGTCTGCAGAAATGGTGCCAAGAGGTAATGCCACAGGCCATCGTGTAAATCTATCAATCCTAGTTAGAAGTTAGCTAAAACCTTGAACCTTTGTTAGATGAACTTTGTCGATGTGGACGATGGCTAGGCGAGAAATAGTTCGGAAATTCTGCAACTAAGAACGATTGTGCCATGTGATCTTGTTTTTCTGGCAAATGACACACTCGGAGACCTATCGTTTAGCGTTCTGCCTAAGCCCGTGACCCCAGATACGATCTGTAAGAAGGCGGACAGTCACCTTGCTTCCTGGGTGAGAAATTGAGTTAACTGAGTCGAAGAATTTACTCTGACGACTGGTCGACAGAACTGGCTTGTTGGGCTGCGTACCCGTGAATTAAACAATAGGTAAGCCTATGAAATAATAGGACGTCCTATTATTCCACATTCTTTGACCAAATACATAGTGGTTAAAGGGCGTAATACCGGCACCTACTGATGAGTCTCCAGTAAGCACGAAACGAATATGCATGAGATTATACGTTCCGTTCATGCTGCCTTTGGTTTATCCTTCTGGTCACAACTGAACTAATTTGTTACTAGGTTTGCAACACCTAGTACATACTTGAATTAGCCTTTGACGGCAAAGGTTGAATACCTTGTGGCGTGATACGATGCCCTAGGAAGTCCACGGATGTAGTTGCAATCTGCGTCTTGTCACAGTTGATCTTGATTCCGTGGTTGGATAATTGTGAGAGGACATTTCGTAGATGCTTGGAATGAGATCCTAAGTTAGGACTGAATACCATTATCTCATCGAGATATAACATACAGTAAGTGGCGTCGTCTCGAAGTATGTTGTCCATGAATCATTGAAATGTCTTTCTAGCATACTTAAGTGCAAAAGGCATGTAAAGACATTCGAAAAACCAAATGGAGTGAAGACTGCAGTCTTTTCAATATCCTCGGGTGCTACCAGGATGTGGTGGTTGGCTTTCCTGAGGTCAATAAATGAGAATAAATTGCTGTCGTTGAGTTTTTCAAGTAAGGTGTTAATATTGGGAATAGTATATGCATCAAATTTTGTCACTGAATTTAACTTGCGGTAATCTCCGCAGGCCCTGTAAGATCCGTCTGATTTGGAGACAAAGTGCAGTGGTGACGCCCATGAACATTTCGATGGTCTGATGATTCCCTCTTCCAACAGCCTTTAAAATTCCTCTTTGGCAGCTTTCAATTTAGCAGAAGCCAGTGGTCGCTTCTTGAGTGCAATAGGTTGACCTTCTGTGACGATATGGTGCATCGTGTTGGAGACTCGTAGCTCTGACTTTCTAAAATCGAAAAGCGACTTGTGTTCTCGAAGAGCTTTAGATATCTTGGATGAATGATGAACTGGGGTTGGCTGAATGACCTGTAATTCCAAACGCTCGGAGGCAAGTGTCCAGAAAATTTTCTCAAGTCCGGCGGAAGGGTCTATGATCTTCTGATTGTGAAAATTAACAATAGGCCAAAATTTACAAGAAGAAATCAAGGCCTATTGTATTGTTTGACCTTGGCGACGATGCAGTTGTGAGTAAATTCACGCCGAAAACCTATGCTGAGTGTGCGATACCGGATGCCATAAGTAGGTAAGGGCTCCAATGTAGTTTTTGCGAGTAGAACGCCTAGCGATATCTCGGCCATTGAATCACTCTTGAGAACTGAGTCTGCTGCACCTGTATCTACGATGAATTCTTCGCCAATTCTAAAATCAAGAAAAAGTGGAAAACAACGAAAGTCGATGGTATTTATACTAAAAGTTTTGTGATTTTCTAATAAGTAAAAAACAGTACTGTTCGGAGTATCCTGGCGCGGTCGCCAATTTTTTAAAACGTCCCAGCTTCAAGTAAATGCCCTGCGACGTAATAAAGTCAGTTAGTAGCCATGATGACTTAGATTGTGTACAGTTGGGGCCCTTGTTAGGACCGGTATTGAGTTCTCCGGCAAAAGCCGAGAAAAACGTTAGTGTATCATTGTCTAGAAATACTCCTAGACACTTGAGACCAGCTCTGGTTGGTTGGGTTCTTCCTTCTGTTGTGGCGTTGACATCGGTGGCGAGTGAGTAGCTGAGTATTCTCGTTGAAGATCTGCAGTAACTGTCACACTTGAGGGTCCAATTAGTAGATGTTGCTCCATCTCACTAGTTGTGTAGTAACAAGATTGGCGTGACTGAAATTTTCAACTTGTGTGAAGCAAGTCCAAAAATCAGCGTAGGTTAAATGCTCGAGTAACCGCAGCCAACAGGCACACGTAGCGCAGAGCAGAAGGCAAACGCGATATCTGACTGGCGTGGTAAATTCACTGTGCTTAAATAGCTTTAAATCGATAGCTCGCACGCCATTGGTAAACGGTAAATTTCGCTTGTTTTAATTGGTGCCGCGTAAATTTAATTTGAATTTCATTTACGCAATATGTGGGCGAAGTGTTCTTTGGCCGTTTCACAACCTGCAATTATTTATATACTACGCATTTCCTACGCAACGCACTCTGACTTGCGTACAACCTGCACTTGTATTCGTCATGTTGTCTTAGGATCTGTCTATGTTTTATTTAATGAACTAGTAACGACACAAATTAATTGCCGACATATTGCGTAAATTAAATTAAATTTTATTTACGTTGCACCAATGAGAAAAAAGCGAAACTTTCCGTTAACCAATAGTGTGCAAGTAGACATATATTACTATGCATGGCTATTTAAGCACGGCAAATTTACCATGCAAGTCAGTTGTCGCGTTTGCCTTCTGCTGTGCGCTACGTGTGCGTGCTGTCGGCTGCCATCACCTACGCTGGTTATTGGAGCTTGCTTCACCAACAATTGGCAACATCAGTGACGCAATCTTGTTGCTGGTACAACCAGCGAGACGAGCCAATTAATGCAGAACTTCAACGAAATTTTCCACATCGAGATTACAACGCCACAACAGAAGGAACCACAGCCCAGAGTCCCAGACTGTCTCAAGTGTCTACGAGTATTCTGGACATCTACACTAACTGACTCTCGGCATTTGCCGGAGAACGCACGACCGGCCCTGTTAAGGGCCCCTAACAGAACAATAACTCAGTCATCCATTGCACCTTAACCGAGTTTGTAACGTCGTACGGCATTTACTTGAAGCCGGGGCGTTTACAAAATTGGCGACCGCGCCAGGATATTGAGTATTGTTCTGTTTTTTTTGGTATAAATAAAATTGACTTTCTTTTTCATTTATTTGGGATAAAAATAGATTAACATTTGCGTTTACGTCTTCTTTACTCTGGTCGTGGTTTTCTGGGAATTTTGTTGGGTATATGTTCGTGGATTTCTGGTGAATTTTTTTAAAGGTATAATAATAATAATACATTTATTTGGCATCAAAGGCCAACTGGCCCTCGTTCAACTTTCCTACGTACAAAACTGCACCGTACGTACTCGACAGGCTCAATTGTGGATAATTTCAATTTTTGGAAGCAGTTACTGTGACGTGTTTTTTGAAGGAACTAATTCATCGGTGTTTTGCGCTCAATCAACTGTGCAAGCTGGTTTGGGTAAGCGTTTTGTTAAAGTATATTTATACATTTTCATATTGCTTATAAATTTATGCTTTTAAGATCCCGTAAGATTGTTAGAATGTCAGGTCCAATTTTAGATATTGATGTTCCTGTTTGGGATGGAGATAGTGAACTATTCTTTATGCGCGTAGACTCCGCTTTCTCCCCGTTTCCAGATTATGACAGTCATCAAAAACTGTCAAAGGTTTTTGCTAAACTACCTTCTGAATTGCAGCGACGGATTTATCCTAAGCTTGAGGCCATTAGGAAGCTACCTAATCCCATTTTGGGCCTACAAAACGAAGTAGAATCCTTGCTTGGGCCCACAGAAACTGAGCAGATAATAAATAAATATGCGCAGTTAGACATGCCAAACCTTGGCCCCATCGAGATTTTAAGGGAATTACGGAAACGTTGGTATAAAACCAATATTTCTGACCATGAGGCTAAGGTTGTTTTTATTAACAATCTTCCACAATCACTAAAATTATTCGCCAGACAGCTCCCCAACACTCTCTCTATAGATGACTTATCTGAGAGATGTGAGTTAGAATTTAGGGTTTTGGAACCTAAATTGAATTCGTCATCCTTTTGTCCGCCCCGCAAGATGATAGGCTCTCCTCTTTAGAGAGGACAGTAGCGAACATGGCTAAAGTTCTAGAAGGATTGGCCATAACGAAATCCGAGCTAAATCAGGTGAATGCTCGACCAAATTTCATGCCCAAGACACATTATAACGGTAGGCGGCGATCGAGATCCCCGCAATCCTTTAACAGATATGCCCCAAAGAACTGGTGCTATAATCACCAGAAGTTTTTTTATTCATGTCAAGTCTGTCTCTGTCGTTCCGAAGAATTTCCGAATGAATGTCAATTTCCACAGTTGACGGAAAGGACAACAGAACACAGGCGCAGTGGTGCATCAGGATCGGGAAACGTATGGCGCAGAAAGTAGAAGACCGTACTTTCTGCGCATCAACGGCATCAACGGCGCCACAAGGAAGAAGTCACTTACAATCCGACATTCCTGTCGACTCTTTTCGTCCACGCCGAATTTGCCACATAGATAGCCAAACGGACAATGCCGGTCGCAATCACCAGCCTACTTGTTTGCATGACCCGGCCAAACAGCCCAACGAACTTCTGCACCTTCTTGATTTCAGAACTGGCGAAGAATTCATCGTAGACACAGGTGCAGCAGTCTCAGTTCTCAAGGGTGATTCAATGGCCGAGATGTCGCTAGGCGTTCTACTCGCAACAGCTACAGGCGAGCCCATACCTACTTATGGCTGCCGGTATCGCACACTCAATATAGGTTTACGGCGTGAATTTACTCACAACTTCATCATTGCCAAGGTCTCACACAATATAATAGGCCTTGATTTCCTTTTGAAATTTCGGCTCATTGTTGATCTTGCCAATCAAAAGATCATCGACCCCTCCACCGGACTTGAGCAAAGTTTTTGGACACTTGCCTCCGAGCGTTTGGAGTTACAGGTCATTCAGCCAACCCCAGTGCATCATTCAGCAGAGATATCAGCAGCTCTTCGAGAACACAAGTCGCTTTTCGATCTTAACAAGTCAGAGCTACGAGTCTCCAACACGATGCACCATATCGTCACAGAAGGACAACCTATTGCACTCAAGAAGCGACCACTGGCTCCTGCTAAGCTGAAAGCTGCCCAAGAGGAATTTTCAAGGCTTTTGGAAGAGGGAATCATCAGACCATCGAAAAGTTCATGGGCGTCACCACTGCACTTAGTCTCCAAATCAAACGGATCGTACAGAGCCTGTGGAGATTACCGTAAGCTAAATTCAGTGACAAAATCTGATGCATATCCTATTCCAAATATTAACACCTTACTTGAAAAACTCAACGGCAGCAATTTCTTCTCAGTGATTGACCTCAGACAAGCCTACCATCACATCCCGGTAGCACCAGAAGATATTGAGAAAGACTGCAGTCATCACTCCATTTGGCCTTTTCGAATATCTTTACATGCCTTTTGGACTTAAGTGTGCTACACAGACATTTCAAAGATTCATGGACAACATACTTCGCGACGACTCTGCTTATTGTATGTCATATCTCGATGACATTATGGTATTCAGTCCAGATCTAGAATCTCATGCGAAGCATCTACGAAATGTCCTCTCACGCTTATCCAACCACGGACTCAAGATCAACTGTGACAAGACGCAGATTGCAACTACATCCGTGGACTTCTTAGGGCATCGTATCACGCCACAAGGTATTCAACCTTTGCCGTCAAAGGCGAATTCAATCAGGAATATCAAGTCACCGAAGACTTTAGCGATTTGCAGAAAATCCTGGGAGTACTTAACTATTATCGCAAGTTCTTCCAGGCCTTTCAAGACAACTTTATCCTTTGTGCAGGCACCTGCGGAATCGAAAAGGACTTAGCAAGAATTCCATCATTACTTGGTCATCCGAAGACGAGGAATTACTTCGACTCGCCATCAACTCGTTAGCAAATGCCACAATGCTAACGCATCCAGATTTCGAAAGCCATTTCTACTCACGACAGATGCTTCTGAATTCGCTATTGGAGCCACTTTGGAACAAGAGATCGACGGAGTTCGGAAGCCTATCAGTTTCTACTCGCGTACTCTCCAACCAGTAGAAACGAGATACGACACTTTCGGTCGAGAACTCCTCGCCATCCACGACGCAGTGCGCCATTTTATCAGCATCATTGGCAGTAGCAGATTTGTTGTTTTCACAGATCATGCACCATTAGTTAGCGCACTTCGAAACGCAACTTCATCTATCGCCAAGTACCCTGCCAGAGTGGAAAGACAGCTTTCACGTCTAAGCGAATGGCAATTTGACATCTTTCACGTCAAGGGCAAACAGAACTTCATTGCAGATGCCCTTTCCAGGCCAGACGTCTCGCTACAACCACCTTCGCCGTCGCCATTCACTGTCAACTCCGTGACACTCAGTGAACCTGCACTAACGCCATCCCTCCTGCGAACTGAACAAGCGCGGTGACATTCACATTCAAAGATCAGTAGCCCGTCACCCAACCAAGTTCATATGCCGTCTCTGGGAAGGCTTACCAATTGTTTACTTCACGGGTACGCAGCCCAACAAGCCAGTTCTGCCGACCAGCCTTCAGAGAAAGGTTTTCGACTCAATTCACTCAATTTCTCACCCAGGAAGCCAAGCGACTGTCCGACTTCTCACAGATCGTTTCTGGGGTCACAGACTTAGGCAGAACGCTAAACGATGGGTCTCCGAGTGTGCCATTTGTCAGAAAAACAAGATCACACGGCACACTCGTTCTAAGTTGCAACATTTCCGAACTACTTCTCGCCTAGCCATCGTCCACATCGACATAGTTCATCTGACAAAGGTTCAAGGTTTCAGCTACCTTCTAACTATGATTGATAGATTTACACGGTGGCCTGCGGCATTACCTCTTGGCACCATTTCTGCAGACGAAGTAACTAACGGTTTTATCTCTGCATGGATATCCAATTATGGTGTTCCCAATGAGGTCATCACTGACAGAGGCACTTGCTTCTCATCTGATCGTTTCAAAACCACCTTGCGGTACATGGGATGCACCTTACGCCAGACGACTGCCTACCATCCCCAAGCTAATGGCATGGTAGAGAGAATGCATAGGGAACTCAAAGCTGCTTTAGCATCCTCGTCCATTAATGGCAACTGGGTCGATGCACTACCTTTAGTTCTGCTTGCCATGCGTTCCCGTACTCGTGAATCCATTAAAACGTCTGCGTCACAACTCTTGTATGGCATGGATCTACGCCTGCCTAGTCAGCTCCCACGTCTACTACCCGCACAGGATGACCCACAAGACGAAGCTACCCGCCTCCGACTTCATTTCGGTAACATGTCTGAACAGCAGCCGAGACACACGCCTCGTCCAGTCTTCGTTCACCCGCAGCTCCACAGCTGCAAGAGAGTACTCGTTCGCAACGACACTGCTGTTGCACCACTACAACCAAAGTATCGCGGTCCTTACCCGATTTTGCTCAGACAGCCAAAATACTTCATCATTATGCAAGGCGCGACACCGACATCAGTAAGCATAGACAGGTTGAAACCGTTTATCGAACCGCCTGATCCTGAGAGCATTCAACCTTCTACACACGTCTCAGGCTCCATCTGCCTACAATCTCAATAGTTTGCTTTGCATAACGCGTAATTAATTTTTTTAACATTAATTTTTCGTTATTCTACGTATCAAAATTTTTAACCTTACGTTATTTTTCGTATTTGTCTCACGTGGCATAACCAGCTGTTCTTAGCTAACAATTGTGTAGCATTTTTGAACAGTTCTTTGGTATTATGCCATCTCTGAGGCAATGTTCGTGTACATAGTTTTATGCAGTTACCTTTGATTTTCATGTATATATTTTTACATTATAATGTATGGCTCACACCTGAGCTCACACTGCCTATTTTGGTATGACCAGCTACTTAGAGCTAACGCTTTCGTGTAGCAACACTAAGTAGTTATCAGCTTCATATCATGGTACAGGCCACTTTCAATGCATATCTCAACTTCATCAGTTGCACAAAGACCACTCTACAAATATCATGACCACAACGTCGAGCACACACTAGCTCCTTTGGTCGTATACAAACACATTGACGACGATCCAGCCTGCTTAGGTTTTAACTTAAACCTGGCAACTTCAGTGGCGATCTACCTCGAAATCCTCACGCTGCGGCTCCCAAAACTTACACTGCTCTATTTTGCCTCACGTGGTATGACCGGCCACTAGAGCTAACAATTTGTGTAGCAATTCCTAGTGGTTACTTGGCATCATATCATTGTTGAAGCAACCAACAAGCATATTTCAGCCCAGCATTTATGGTACATCATATTTTTGCTTAACTTGGTTCGAACTCTGCCATGCATTTCTTATCTAGCCTCGCCGAGAGGAATATTTTTTTCTTTTTTTCAGAGAGGAAAGTGATGTAACGACACAAAGCAATTCGCCGACATATTGCGTAAATTAAATTCAATTCAATTTACGCTGCACCAATGAGAAAGCAAAGCGAAACTTTGCCGTTAACCAATAGTGTGCAAGTACACATATTGCAGGCTATTTAAGCACGGTGAATTTACCATGCAAGTCAGTTGGTCGCTATCTGCGTTCTGCCTCGTGTTACACATGTGCGTGCTGTCGGCTGTCAATACCTACGCTGGATATTGATTTGTTTCACCAACAATTGGTAACATTCGTGACTCACCGTGTTGCACTTCAGCCAGCAAGACGAGCCAATTAATGCAGAACTTCAACCAAGTTGTCCACACATGATAACAACAGCAGGAACCACAACCAGAGTCCACCCAAGGAACAGAACATCAACTTACATATATATAACTTACGCGAACGCCGCCAAGGCCCTCTTAAGGGCCCCCATATCAGTAACTAATCTCTATTCAGAGCACCTTAACCGTGTTTGTAACGTCGTACGGCATTTACTTGAAGCTGGGGCGTTTATTAACTGATCTTCTTATAAATTATGAATATAATAATCTGCCAGAATGAGCTTATCCCATAAAATTTAATTTAAGCCTGAAACTGCAACCCACGAACATTGTAATCAATCACCCTTTTCCTTGCAAATATTTGCATCAAGTCTGTAACATACGACCGCGTATGAAGTAGGAATAGCGCAGATTTATGTCTATTAAAACAAATTCGTAATTCACTTCATTTACTGTCATTTATGGCGTAAATTTTTATGATTAAAGGTATACTAATAATACAAATTAAAAGTAGCTTGTGTATATCTTTAAAATTGACTAGCTGCGTATTTAAAGATATTCTTCAATTTCAGATAAAATTAGGAATTTATGTTTTTAATGATTGAAGTAATGTAACAGACGGTTAATGCATCGGATTCAAAACACCAGGACAGCAGGCAGGGTACTAATTAGCATGAACAGCTCCGACGTGTCGGTTCTGTCGACGCTAATGAAGGCATCAAGATTCGATCCTGTAATTGTTAATACGAAGTAACCCTGCACCATAGCCTGGCAACACTCGGGTAAACTTGCAGCAATTTGAGGAGAAATGATGCAACGATTTCATATACTACTACCTTTAATATGACAGGCAATCTGATGCCCGCAACACATATATTTCATGATCCCGCACCACGTAAATGACTACAGATAGCACTGGCTGCTCTATGGCTTACATTATAAGAAATCCTTACATGACTCATAAATATAATGGTGTGACATGTTTCAATTCCATTTAATGTCATTTACTACGCTCTCGTCGCTTACGAAACGAGAAAATTACAACTCAACTTATGAGATGGTTTGAAATGTTCCTGTATTGACTGGTTTTTTTTGGCAGTGTAATACGTGGCAGAATTTTATGTTTAATCCATTATTAATTTTTTTTGAGACCGTTTACATTGATCCATTAACATTGAATAATTTCTTTTAACTTTCAGATGAACGTCTGCCCTAATTATTGTTACAGCGCAACCATACTTATACTGCAACTATAACAATTAAGGGTTCGATTTTGGCATACGTCTGCGAACATAAAATAAATCATCGGTCTCTTCTCATATATCTGTCTATGATGTTGTGTCGCTGTTTCCCCTTATTTATCGTTCGATTTGAACATCCAAACAGGTTAGCACACATGATACCTTCACGGATTTCGTTAGAATCTATTGTATAAAGTGCGTTCGGGCAAAATTATCCTGAGATTGGACGCTAATTTGGAATTCCCACGATCATGATGTGTTACTTTATGAAAGTGCACATAGTTTATAGACTTGTGAGCATGATCACTTTGCACTTTATCGAACAGTTAATGGGCAACAAAAAACCATCTTTTTGAGATATGATATAAATATTCAAGTTAAACAGTTAATAAATTGACCTCATTTTTTTCTAGACTTGGAAATGTAACATAAAAATATATTCGTCTAAATAAATTTTTCAGTTTAAAGAAATTCCCGTTAGTTTTTCCTCGAACAACTCAATGAAAATTAGGACGTATTGCGTCTCATTTCTAATAGTATACACAATCAAGGTAACAACATTTTCTTACAATATATTGCATTAGCATCCACAATTTATTAGACTGATAGTTTTCTTCCTAATGGACAATGAATGTGTGAATAAATTTGCATCCTATACTTCAGCAGTATTTTAGGTTAAATTTTAATTAGTATATCATTTTGTCTTCAAAATAAATGCCAAACAATCGTTAAACAAATAGATTTATATTAACTGATCTTCTTATAAATTATGAATATAATAATCTGCCAGAATGAGCTTATCCCATAAAAATTTAATTTAAGCCTGAAACTGCAACCCACGAACATTGTAATCAATCATCCTTTAACTTGCAAATATTTGCATCAAGTCTGTAACATACGACTGGGTATGAAGTAGGCATAGCGCAGATTTATGCCTATTAAAACAAATTCGTAATTCAATTCATTTACTGTCATTTATGGCATAAATTTTTATGAATAAATGTATACTAATAACACAAATTAAAAGTAGCTTGTGCATATCTTTAAAATTGACTAGCTGCGTATTTAAAGATATTCTTAAATTTAATATAAAATTAGGAATTTATGTTTTTAATGATTGAAGTAATGTAACAGACGGTTAATGCATGGGATGCAAAACACCACGACAGTAGGCAGGGTACTAATTAGCTTGAACAGCTCTGACGTGTCGGTTCTGTCGTCGCTAATGAAGGCATCAAGATTCGAACCTGTAATTGATAATACGAAGTAACCCTGCACCATAGCCTGGCAACACTCGAGCAAACTTGCAGCAATTTGAGGAGAAATGATGCAACGATTTCATATACTACTACCTTCAATATGACAGGCAATCTGATACCGCACGACATGTATTTCATGATCCCGCACCTCGTAAATGACTACAGTTAGCACAGGCTTGCTCTATGGCTAACATTATAAGAAATCCTTACATGACTCATAAATATAATGGTGTGACATGTTTCAATTCCATTTAATGTCATTTACTACGCTCTCGTCGCTTACGAAACGAGAAAATTACAACTCAACTTATGAGATGGTTTGAAATGTTCCTGTATTGACTGGTTTTTTTGGCAGTGCAATACGTGGCAGAATTTTATACTTAATCCATTATTAATTTTTCTTTGAGACCGTTTACATTGATCCATTAACATTGAATAATTTCTTTTAACTTTCAGATGAACGTCTGCCCTAATTATTGTTACAGCGCAACCATACTTATTCTGCAGTTATAACAATTAAGAGTTGGAATTTGGCAGACGTCTGCGAACATAAAACAAATCATCAGTCTCTTCTCATATATCTGTCTATGATGTTGTGTCTCTGTTTCCCCTAATTTATCGATCGAATTGAACATCCAAACTGGTTAGCACACATGATACCTTCACGGATTTTGTTAGAATCTATTGTATAAAGTGCGTTCGGGCAAAATTATCCAGAGATTGGACGATAATTTGGAATTCCCACGTTGATGATGTGTTACTTTAGGAATATGCATATAGTTTATAGACTGGTGAGCATGATCATATTGCACTTTATCGTACAGTTTATAAGTAACAAAAAAACCATCGTTTTGAGATATGATTTATATATTTATGGTGAACAGTTCATAAATTGACCATATTTTTTGAAGACTTGGACATGTGACATAAAAATATATTCGTCTAAATAAATTTCTCAGTTTAAAAAAATTCCCTTTAATTTTTCCACGAGCAACGTAATTAAATGATGTTGTTTCACAGTTTCCCCTTTATTTATCATTAGAATTGAACATCCAAACTGGTTGACACACATGATACCTTCACGGATTTTTTTAGAAACTATTGTATAAAGTGGGTTCGGGTAAAATTATCCTGAATTTCGACGATAATTTGGAATTCCCACGTTGATGATGTATTCCGATAGATTCTATTGTGTAAATTTTGTTTGTATGCATTTCATTGAATAGGAAATTTAAATTTTATGAATTCTTCTTGTTAGTGTTTATCCTAATCTTCATAGCGTGACTAAATATGAATGTCATAGAAAATCGACAGTTAATATTTCAATTGTAAATCCTTGATTTTAAAGGTTATTTTCGCTGATCAATGCAAAACCCCTATATAATCAGTTACTCCGTGCATTTGGGAATGTACAATTTTCTGTCGTCCTTGTACCTATTCTGATTGTGATATGCATAAACCTGGCTTTAATCTAAATCTAATGGATAAATGCCTTTATGACATAGCCATATACCGCGTGAGGCATCTCATGGACATATGTGATTTCAGTTAACTTGATGAGGTTTCCGCGAATCATCTTATTAATAGTATTTCATACTTAACCAAACATGTTATTAATACCATCTCTGATGAAACGCAAAGGCAGATTGAAATACTCGCTTTTTTCCAAAAATGGAGAAGGTTCCAGAAAGCTAATCTTACTTTCGCGAATTTCATACTCATCTCGTCAGATATATCGCCCGAATTATTCATAGATTTCCCAAGATATTTAAAACTGTCAACAATCTCTAGGTCTTCATTCTGCAGTCGCAGAGTTGGAGTGAGTGGTGGGTGACCTTGTAAGAGTATCTTGCATTTAGAAAGATGGATAAATGTTTGCCAATCTACCTGAGTGGTCTAAACGGAATCGAGATAGTCGAATAATTGTACAATATGGTCTGCATAGTCATAATCGTCTAGTTTACCGCCCGGAATAACTTCATTATACGCATCCTGATTGTGTGTAAGAGAGTTTTTCCTTATAGCATATATTACAATATTAAACAAAAAGGTGGAAGTGGACAGCCTTGACGAACACCGCTGATGGTTGTAAAGTTAGGCTTTACTTCGTTGTAGAACTTAACGCGACAATAAGTGTTTGTGTAGAGAGCGCGTATAATATTAAATTTTGTGAGCACACCACTTTTTGACAAAATATCGAGTAAAAAATTGTGATCCACCGAGTCAAATGCACCTGTGATGTCTAAAAAGACGGCTATTGTTAGACTGCGATAAAAATTTTGCTGTACAAGAACTTGCCTTAACGTAAAATTATTGTTTACAAACTTGTCCTGAGCGGAATCCGGCCTGTTCTTCTCTGTTGTGTGATTCACATGAAGCGCTATACCAACGTAGGATAATCAAAGCACGTAGTCTAGAGGCAACTGGGGTCAAGTTTATACCCCGACGTTTATCACACGAATTACAATTTACTTTTTTGAAGATAGGAATAATGTTTGATTCATTCCGAGCAAGTGGCAGGGTCTCCTAATTCCAAATATATCGCCACCACCCTTAAATAATCCCGGAATCAAATCATCGAGCCTGCGGCTTTGTGGTGTCTAAGAAATAGTACTGCATTCCGTATTTCCAACTTTGGTAGTTGTTCGAGATTAACATTCCACACTGTTGATGCAGGTATATTCTTGGGAATCGGGATCTTAGATGGTTATTACTTCAGTTTATAGTTTTGGTAAATTTTAATTTGGAACAAACAGCGAATATTATCTGATGCAAACTCTTCTTCAGTCTTTGTGGTTCAAAAGGATTCGAGATCGAATAATGGACTGTGCATAAGTTGGCGTCTTTCATTGCGATGAGTAGTATTATGAGCCGAGCCAGGAGGAAGTTGGCGCGTTTGTTTCGAGTATCGCCATAGTTATTACATAGAACCAGTTATTATTTATACGCGGACGTGTAATTCTACATACATGCAGTAATACCTGCATTTTGCGTAGTGGAACTCACCTTAGTCCAAAGTAAATTCGAAGTTTCGCTATCAATATCGGTTAACTTTGACTGTAGAATATCTTCATATTTTGTCGGAAGGACAGTTGTCTGAGTGTGCGTACATGTATTCTAGGTATATTCTTATTTATTTTTCCGGAAAATATTAGTTCAAATCTGCAACGGCTAAGTACATGGTCCGAGTCAACTTGAATGTTCCAAAATGAACGAAAATCGCGAATGCAACCACGCGATCTATAACTAATTGCTACATGATGTATTTGAGTCCATCGTTGTCCGGGAGCTAGAGGAAGCTATGTGTCGCAACGACTTACTCTACGTCTGAACTTTGTTCTACCTAAAAATATAATCTGTTTCAAGTAGCTTTCCAACAGTCGCTCACCATTAGCGCTACTCACCTAGTTTAAAGTTTATCTTCCATCTAAATAAAATTATTCATTACTTAAACGCCCAACATGCGCATTCATGCTACATAAAACCTAGACCATATCTGAACTTTTTGCACTAATCAGTAAAGAGCTTAGGTCGAAGTAAACAACGTCCTCGCTTTCGTTTGTACTGCGATCGGTGTGAGCATATGCAGAAACTACGAAAAGGCAACGTTGACTAAGGTTTTTGTCATATATTTTAGTAGATTTAAGTAAATGTACCGCACAAAGTCAACTACTTACAGGGATCCATTTAGTTGAGCAAGCTTCAGATCGTGTGCTAAGGACAATCCCGACGACTCAATTAACGGCTTAAGAAAACTCCGTGGAACCAGATGCTAAAAGCCAATAATGCGTAGATTAGAATGATGCACACAGTTCTGTAATGTAAGTAGGATCATGTACGCTGGTTTCAGATACGCAACATACATTTATTTCTTATTTATCCAAAGTACGTGTAAGAGATTTTAGTAGTCAAGTTTGTTTTAATGTTCGTATATTAAATGCGTCAAAGTTAAAACCTAAACTAGGTTTTAATGAATTGTAGTCTTCTTGAAATATTTTGGATATTTGCAATTCCCATATTGGACTCAGTCATATGATCAACATCTACCGTATTCATAGCAACTACAAGAACATTGTTGGTAGACTGAGACAATGAAATAGGAGGATAAGAGGCAGAATCAGAGATGAAGTTGTCTGCATTAGCCTGATTTCGCTTAACCACCCTGTACGACGCCGCAGCAAAGGCGACATTTTTTATTCTGCGTGAAGGACGAAACAGTGTGTAAACAATAAAATTCGTATCGTTCATGGTTATATGTGAACTGTAAAAGAACACTAGGTCGCCCATTCCTAGTGGGGATAACTTGAATTCGAAGTTTTACTGCTGTAGATAATCTACTAAGCATGGATGATGTGTACTATCTGTCCAGATGCCAGTGACAAAATTTTCCTTCGGCGACCGAAACCTGCTCTTTGCTTCTGACACGCTTGCTCTCATTCTGTCACTACACATTTAACACTAAGTACTGCATAGTGAGACCAAACTCGAGGCTTCACATAAAGCCGCATAATGACTCTGTTCCTTTGTACATAGAAAAAATCCATTATTTCTTCATCGATAGATGATGAAACATTGCGCCATCAGGCCACTGAGTTGTTATCAAATACGACTGTGCTAACACACTCGGATATTGGGCCCTTATGTCCACTCACCATTGACGCCAAATTAGAACATGAAATCAATAGGATTAGTAATATTGTAAGTTTTTTCTCACCTAAACTTCAACCCGTGGAAATTAGGTATTAAACATTCCATCGAGAAACTCCCGCTCTCCATCTTCTAGTGGGTAAATTTATCAGAATTTGAATCAACAGTGGAATCGTTGTATTTACAGGTTATGAAACTTAGTCAGTGCAATTAAAGACGCCATTTCAGCAAAGGCTTAGTTTCATGAAAATTACAAGCATTTACCTTTTTCATCGTAACAAAATAGATTTAACATTCGACTTGTCATAGCCTAACAAAAAATAAAAGTGGAGCGCATTCAAGACCAGATTTCTCATTACAACTTCTTAAAGCCTTTCGTCATCATCACATAAACCAATGGTAAATCGACACTTTACCCATCTAATTGTCCAAATTTCCAATATTACTTGAACAAATATAAGTGCGTTTAGGACATATTGCCGGCTCATAACGATGAATCACCTGAAAGCACAAATCACATACATACTTGAGATTATATTTTTGTCCAAATTTCTATTAACCTGGAACATTGTCAAAAAATCCACTTCACGTTTGGCTGATGTTTGCATTATTATTGTGAATTTTGCTTGAGTCAAGAATTATGCATATTATCTATGCATTAGCAATAGTTTTAAATGATGGTAAACAGCCACATATTTAAAAAGTTTCTGCTCGTGAATTTCTGCATCGGTAGCTATTTGTGGTTTACTTATTTCCCGTAGAGTTTGAAGTATTTCATATTAACTAATTAGAGCATATTTAAGCTTCAAAGAGTAAATTTTGCAAAAAATGTCTCAGTTAAACGGTGCGATCGGAATAGATCAAAGATGACATAAAGCTTAATTTTCATTTTTTTTCCGTTGTTCATAACTGAGTGTATGCATCGTCCTTGGTAATTCTCATAATGCGTCTGTGTGTATACCAACTGTTCGATTATCTTTGTCAATTCTCTTGCATGATATGGACTTCAATTTTTTATTAAGCTCGAACGATTGATATTGCCACAGGTTAGTCTGCTTCTCAAGAGAGAAAATGACAAAATAATCACCCAAATAGTACTTATCACATATAATCTCATTTAAAAAATAGTATGCTTCAGCGCCTTGAACAAAAACCGATTAAAGCGATTTTAACTTATCTTCCATGTAATCGAATAGTGCGGTTCTACTATTGTATATAGCAACTACTCATAATTATTTTAAATTTTTAAACGGAAAGTAGAATACGTAAAGTAAACCCCAGTCCGGCACCAGTAATTATCTTGCATTTATTTTCGAATCTGCAGAGAGAGTACTAAATATTAAGGAGTACTATATTAATGACGCTCATTTTTACGCTGTAAGCGCTAGAGCAATTATTACAAATATGATTTCATAATGAGCAAATCTTGGAAATCTGTGCTAGAGATAAAATTAATTCAGACAAATAGCGAATAGCTCAACAAAGGCTTATTCTTTTGGCTACAAACAGCCACCTAATTTCAAGAGTACAAAAACTCACAGCGTCACGTCGATGAACGTGATAATGTGCTCGTTTTGTAGCTTTTAATATGGCTATGAGCATAAAGGTACATTTAAAAAATCAAGTTTGCGAGCTTGGTTTAAACAGCAAGACAACTGCACTACCGACGATCTGGAGATTTCAATACTGATACAGTTTCAGTGGTCAAGATTTTTAATTTGGTTACATATGTGACGCCTTCGCAATTTTGTGCCCGCCATTAAATAAAATGGAAATTGTATTTGTGATTAAATTTTCATATTATGTGGATATATTTATAAATCTACACTACCGTGTTTCCTATATAATCAAGGAAATTCTTAGTTCCTGTAAATTTATTATAACTGTTATGTCATGTCATAAAATGCATTGATATAATTGCTATTTTGGACTCTATATTGTATCTACAAAGGATTGAATTAAATACTACTTGATGCACATAGTGAAAATGAACTAATTCTTTCTATTCTTTAAATCAAGTTTGCGAGCTTGAAATAAACCAAATCTCCATATATTTAACCAGTTGTTAAACAAAATAGCAAAGATAATGCCAGTCACACGTACTAAGGCATTTCGACCTTCCATGAACATCATTAGAGTACGACGGCAAACTTACTAGCGAGGATCCAACTGAAATGCATGTATATTGATATCAAAATTAGATATGCGGCTCTCACATTTAGTAGTCTGGTCTATATTGTACTTGACTGGAAATGTTGGCTGCAACATATCTGTGCAGACATGAAAGTTGACGTTTTTGCAGCTTTCGCCACAAGTATATGTGTAACACAATTTTTCTGCGAAAAATACTTTTGTAATTCTTTATTCTCTGTATATATTATACATATTATTCTCATAACATTATTTTTAATGCCAACAGTTTGTTTCCAAATCCAGAAATACTTATTCTAATAATAGTTAATTTTCCAATTAATAAAACTTAAATTAGATAGATGGACTTCACTAATCTAATCCTACATAAAAGGATGAGTTTTAGCATATATAGACAGTAGGATTTTCTTAATGGAGAATTACACACTGACCAGGTCGGAGTCACGCCAACTCTGCATAAATATTCCAGATTTATAACGAAAAATGATGATGATCTATCAATACAGTGTTAATAAGTTGTGAAACTTCACAAGCAACGCCAATTGTAATGTGACGGAGTAGATTTTTTGGATGGTATTTGTAATTATGCAATCATGCTACATATCGTCGGTACGAATAATTATTCGTTTCCGATCATAACTAGACTTATTCTGCAACTTTAACAATTAAGGGTTGGAATTCGGCATACATCTGAGAACATAAAACAAATCATCAGTCTCTTCTCATATATCTGTCTATAATGTCGTGTCATAGTTTCCTCTTTATTTATCGTTAGAACTGAACATCGAAACTGGTTGACTCACATGATACCTTCACGGATTTCGTTTGAATCTATTGTATAAAATGCGTTCGACTAAAATTATCCTGAGTTTCGACAATAATTTGGAATTTCCACGTTGATGATGTGTTACTTTATGAAAGTGCACATAGTTTATAGACTTGTGAGCATGATCGCATTGCGCTTTATCGAACAGTTTATAGGTAACAAAAAAACCATCGTTTTGTGATATGACTTAAATATTTAAGGTAAACAGTTCATAAATTGACCATATATTTTGTAGACTTGGACATGTAACATAAAAATATATTCGTGTAAATAAATTTCGCAGTTCTAAAAATTCCCGTTAGTTGTTCCACGAGCAATATAATGAAAATTAGGACGTATTGTGTCTCATTTCTAATAGTATACACAATCAAGGTATCAACATTTTCTAACAATATGTTGCATTAGCTTGCATAATTTAATATACTGATAGTTTTCTTCCTAATGGACAATGAATATGTGAATATATTCGCATCCTATACTTCAGCAGTGTTTTAGATTAATTTTTAATTTGTTTATCATTTTTTCCTCTAAACAAATTCCAAACAATCGTTAAACAAATTGATATATATTAACTGATCTTCTTATAAATTTTGAATATAATAGTCTGTCGGAATGAGCTTATCCCCTGAAAATTCAATTAAAACCTAAAACTGCAATCCACGAACATTTTATTCATTCATTCTTTTCCTTGCAAGTATTTGCACTAGGTCTGTAACATACGATAGGGTATGAAGTAGGCATAGCGGATATTTATGCCTATTAAAACAAATTCCCAATTGAATTCACTTTCATTTATCGCGTAGATTTTTATGATTAAAAGTAGACTACTAACACAAATTAAAAGTAGATTGGGTATATCTTTAAAATTAACTAGCTGCGTATTAAAAGATAATCTTAAATTTCATATAAAATTAGGAATTTATGTTGTTAATGATTGAATGTAATGCAACATACGGCTAATGCATGGGATGCAAAACGCCAGGACAGCAGGCAGGGTATTAATTAGCACGAACAGCTCCGACGTGTCGGTTCTGCCGTCGCTAATGAAGGCATGAAGACAATTGTTAATACGAAGTAACCCTGCACCATAGCCTGGCAACACTCGGGTAAACTTGCAGCAATTTGAGGAGAAATGATGCAACGATTTCATATACTACTACTTTCAATATGACAGGCAATCTGATGCACGCAGGACATATATTTCATGATCCCGCACCACGTAAATGACTACAGTTAGCACAGGCTTGCTCTATGGCTAACATTATAAGAAATCCTTACATGACCCATAAAAATAATAGTGTGACATGTTTCAATTCCATTTAATGTCATTTACGACGCTCTCGTCACTTACGAAACGAGAGAATTCCAACTCAACTTATGAGTGGGTTGGAAATGTTCCTGTATTGTCTGGTTGTTTTTGGTCGTGCAATACGTGGAAGAATTTTATGCTTAATCCATTATTAATTTTACTTTGAGACCGTTTATATTGATCCAATAAAAACATTGAATAATTTCTTATAACTTGCAGATATACGTCTGTCCTAATTATTATTCCGGCGAAACCATACTTATACTGCGGCTATAACAATTAGGGGTTGAAGTTTGGCAGACGTCTAAGAACATAAAAAAACTCATCAGTCTCTTCTCATATATCTGTCTATGATGTCTTGTCACAGTTTCCCCTTAATGTATTGTTAGAATTAAAAATCCAAACTGGTTGGCACACATGATATCTTCACGGATTTCGTTGGACACTATTTTATAAAGTGAGTTCGACTAAATTTATCCTGAGTTTCGACGATAAATTGGAATTCCCACGTTGATGATGTGTTACTTTATGAAAGTGCACATAGTTTATAGACTTGTGAGCATGATCGCATTGCACTTTATCGAATAGTTTATAGATAACAAAAAAACCATCGTTTTGTGATATGACTTAAATATTTAAGGTAAACAGTTCTTAATTTGACTATATATTTTGTAGACTTGGACATGTAACATAAAAATATATTCGTGTAAATAAATTTCGCAGTTCTAAAAATTCACGTTAGTTTTTCCACGAGCAATATAATTAAAATTGTGTCTCATTTCTAATAGTATACACAATCAAGGAATCAACATTTTCTAACAATATGTTGCATTAGCTTGCATAATTTAATATACTGATAGTTTTCTTCCTAATGGACAATGAATATGTGAATATATTCGCATCCTATACTTCAGCAGTATTTTAGGTTAAACTTTAATATGTGTATCATTTTGTCTTCAAAACAAATTCCAAACAATCGTTAAACAAATTGATTTATATTAAATGATCTTCTCATAAATCAAGAATATAATAGTCTGCCAAAATGAGCTTATCCTCTGAAAATTCAATTAAAACCCTTAAACTGCAACCCACGAACATTGTAATCAATCATCGTATTCCTTGCAAGTATTTGCACTAAGCCTGTAACGTACGACCGGGTATGAAGTAGGCATAGCAGAGATTTATGCCTATGAAAAAAAATCGTATTGGAGTTCATTTACTTTCAGTTATCGCGTAGATTTTTCAGATTTGCTCTTCCTTTTTCTCACACATTTTCGAGTCACACCTCGCCTCAGCTTCTGGAAACTTCGATGGATACTGTTCTTCAGTCCCCTATTCCGTCCATATAAACTGTGAAATGCAGCGATCCAGTGCTACACACTCTACTGTGCCTTTTACTTCTATAAATGCATTTTTATCAATCATATGATTGACTTTAAATGGCCCCCAATAGAACGTAGTCAGACAATTCCGTCTGTTCTCGTTAGTTATATAAACATGAGATGCCAGCTTTAAATCTGAACATACATAGCGTTTAGACTTTGGAATTTAAAATTGACTAGCTGCGTATTAAAAGATATTCTTAAATTCAATATAAAATTTGGAATTTATGTTTTAAAGGATTGAAATAATGGTTATTGCATTATTATTATTATTATTACTAGCGAAGATCCAACTGAAATGCATGTATATTGATATTAAAATTAGATATGCGGCTCTCACATTTAGTAGTCTCGTCTATATTGTGCTTGACTGGAAATTTTGGCTGCAACATATCTGTGCAGACATGAAAATTAACGTTTTTGCAGCTTTCGCCACATGTATATATGTAACACAATTTTTCTGCGAAAAATGTTTTTGTAATTTTTTAGTCGTTTTCTATACTGTAACGACACAAATCAATCGGTGACATATTGCGTAAATAAAATTCAAATCTATTTACGTTGCACCAATGAGAAAAAAGCAAATTGCCGTTTAACCACGTTAAACGACGTTTAACCAATAGTATGCAAGCACACATTGCATGCTATTTAAGCACGGTAATTTACCATGCAAGTCAGTTGTGACATTTGCATTCTACCTGCCTCGCGTATTTGCTCGATCGGCTGTCAGCGCATATTGCACTTTACCGGTTGTCAATCCCTACTCGTCTTGATGCGAGATACCAGAGAGACGAGCCAATTGAGTGCAGGACCTGAATGACACCATACACAACGCGATCACAGCTCAACCACGGGAGCCAAAACTCAACCAGAGTCCACCCAAGGCTCTGGGACATCTTCACTTCGGAAGACTTCAAGCGAACGTATTACCTGGCCCTCTTAAGGGCCCCCATATCAGCAACTAATCTCTATTCAGAGCACCTTAACCGAGTTTGTAACGTCGTACGGCATTTACTTGAAGCCGGGGCGTTTACAAAATTGGCGACCGCGCCAGGATAGTGATTATTGTTCTGATTTTTTTGGTATAAATAAAATTGACTTCCTTTTTCATTTATTTGGGATAAATCGTGGTCATCTGTTGAATTTTTTGGGTATATATATATATATATATTCGTGGTGTGTATTGGAGGATATAATAATAGATTGACATTTGTGTTTTCTATTTGGGATAAATCGACTAACATTCGCGTTTTCTTTACACCCTGATCCTGGCTCTTCTAAAATTTTGTTGGGTATATATTCGTGAATTTGTGGTGTGAGCATTCAAAGGCTAACGAGGCCTCTGTTCGTCTTCCTTAAAGGAAAATTTCAAATTTTGGAAGCAGTGTGTTATTCTTGCTGTTGAAAATAATAATTCATTGGCACTAAAGGCCAACAGGGCCTCTGTTCGTCATCCCTACAGGACAATTTCAATTTTTTGGAAGGAGTGACGCTGTTCTGTGTTGAAATAATAATACATTGTCATCAAAGGCCATCGGGGCCTCTGTTCGTTTTTTCCTTTTGTACTGGACAATATCAAGCAACAGTGGAAGCTGTTTGTGGGTAAGCGTTTCGTTATATATTTATACATTTATATATACATTTTCATATTGCTTATAAATTTATGCTTTTAAGATCCCGTAAGATTGTTAAAATGTCAGGTCCAATTTTAGATATTGATGTTCCTGTTTGGGATGGAGATAGTGAGCTATTCTTTATGCGCGTAGACTCCGCTTTCTCCCCGTTTCCTGATTATGACAGTCATCAAAAACTGTCAAAGGTTTTTGCTAAACTACCTTCTGAATTGCAGCGACGGATTTATCCTAAGCTTGAGGCCATTAGGAAGCTACCTAATCCCATTTTGGCCTACAAAACGAGGTAGAATCCTTGCTTGGACCCACTGAAACTGAGCAGATAATAAACAAATATGCGCAGTTAGATATGCCAAATCTTGGCCCCATAGAAATACTGAGGGAATTACGGAAACGTTGGTATAAAACCAACATTTCTGACCATGAGGCTAAGGTTGTTTTTATTAACAATCTTCCCCAAACATTAAAACTCTTTGCCAGACAGCTCCCCAACACTCTCTCTATAGATGACTTATCTGAGAGATGTGAGTTAGAATATAGGGTTTTGGAACCCAAAGTGAATCCATTATCCTTTTCTTCACCTCCGCAAGATGATAGAATCTCCTCCTTAGAGAGAACAGTGGCGAACATGGCCAAACTTCTAGAAGGACTGGCCATTACCAAATCGGAGATAAATCATGTGAATGCTCGACCAAAATTCGTTTCCAAGTCAAATTATAATGGTAGGCGGCGATCGAGATCTCCGCAATCATTTAATAAATATGCCCCAAAGAACTGGTGTTATAACCACCAGAAGTTTTTTATGCTTGCCAAGTTTGTCTTTGTCGTTCCGAAGAATTTCCGAATGAGTGCCAATTTCCACAGCTGACGGAAAGGACAACAGACCGCAGGTACAAGGGTGCATCAGTATCGGGAAACGTCTGGCGCAGGAAGTAGAAGACCGTACTTTCTGCACATCAACGGCGCGACAGGGAAGAAGCCAACTACAATCCGACATCCCTGTCGACTCTTTTCGTCCACGACGAATTTTTCACATAGAGAACCGAACAGACAATGCCGGTTGCAATCACCAGCCTACTTGTTTGCATGACCCGGCCAAACAGCCAAACGAACTTCTGCACCTTCTTGATTTCAAAACTGGCGAAGAGTACATCGTAGACACAGGTGCGGCAGTCTCAGTTCTCAAAGGTGATTCAATGGCCGAGATGTCGCTAGGCGTTCTTCTCGCAACAGCTACAGGCGAGCCCATACCAACTTATGGCTGCCAATACCGCACACTCAACATAGGTCTACGACGTGAATTTTCCCACAACTTCATCATTGCCAAGGTCTCACATAATATAATAGGCCTTGATTTCCTTCTAAAATTTCGGCTCATTGTTGATCTTGCCAATCAAAAGATCATCGACCCCTCCACCGGACTTGAACAAAGCTTTTGGACACTTGCCTCCGAGCGTTTGGAGTTACAGGTCATTCAACCAACCCCAGTGCATCATTCAGCAGAGATATCAGCAGCTCTTCGAAAATACAAATCGCTTTTTGATCTTAACAAATCCGATCTGCGAGTCTCCAACACGATGCATCATATCGTCACAGAAGGACAACCTATTGCACTCAAGAAGCGACCACTGGCTCCTGCTAAGCTGAAAGCTGCCCAAGAAGAATTCTCAAGGCTTTTGGAAGAGGGAATCATCAGACCATCGAAAAGTTCATGGGCGTCACCACTGCACTTAGTCTCAAAATCAAACGGATCGTACAGAGCCTGTGGAGACTACCGTAAGCTAAATTCAGTGACAAAATCTGATGCATATCCTATTCCAAATATCAACACTTTACTTGAAAAACTCAACGGCAGCAATTTCTTCTCAGTGATTGACCTCAGACAAGCGTACCATCACATACCGGTAGCACCAGAGGATATCGAGAAAACTGCAGTCATCACTCCATTTGGCCTTTTTGAATATCTTTACATGCCTTTTGGACTTAAGTGTGCTACTCAGACATTTCAAAGATTCATAGACAACATACTTCGCGACGACTCTGCTTATTGTATGTCATATCTCGATGACATTATGGTATTCAGTCCAGATCTAGAATCTCATGCGAAACATCTACGAAATGTCCTCTCACGCTTATCCAACCACGGACTCAAGATCAACTGTGACAAGACGCAGATTGCAACTTCATCCGTCGACTTCTTAGGGCATCGTATCACGGCCCAAGGTATTCAACCGTTGCCGTCAAAGACGAATTCAATCAAGAATATCAAGTCACCAAAGACTTTGAGCGATTTGCAGAAAATCCTGGGAGTACTAAACTATTATCGCAAGTTTCTTCCAGGCCTTTCAAAACAACTTTATCCTTTGTGCAGGCACCTGCGGAACCGAAAAGGACTGAGCAAGAATTCCATCATTGCTTGGTCATCCGAAGACGAGGAATTACTTCGACTTGCCATCAACTCGTTAGCAAATGCCACAATGCTAACGCATCCAGATTTCGAAAAGCCATTTCTACTCACGACAGATGCTTCTGAATTCGCTATTGGAGCCACTTTGGAACAAGAGATCGACGGAGTTCGGAAGCCTATCAGTTTCTACTCGCGTACTCTCCAACCAGTAGAAACGAGGTACGACACTTTCGGCCGTGAACTTCTCGCCATCCACGACGCAGTGCGCCATTTTATCAGCATCATTGGCAGTAGCAGATTTGTTGTTTTCACAGATCACGCACCACTAGTTAGCGCACTTCGAAACGCAACTTCATCTATCGCCAAGTACCCTGCCAGAGTGGAAAGACAGCTTTCTCGTCTAAGCGAATGGCAATTTGACGTCTTTCACGTGAAGGGCAAACAGAACTTCATTGCAGATGCCCTGTCTAGGCCAGACGTCTCTCTACAACCACCTTCGCCGTCACCATTCACTGTCAACTCCGTGGCACTCAGTGAACCTGCACTAACGCCAACTCTCCTGCGAACTGAACAACGCGGTGACATTCACATTCAAAGATCAATAGCCCGTCACCCAACCAAGTTCATATGCCGTCTGTGGGAAGGCTTACCAATTGTTTACTTCACGGGTACGCAGCCCAACAAGCCAGTTCTGCCGACCAGCCTTCAGAGGAAGGTTTTCGATTCAATTCACTCAATTTCTCACCCAGGAAGCCAAGCGACTGTCCGACTTCTTACAGATCGTTTCTGGGGTCATAGACTTAGGCAGAATGTTAAACGATGGGTCTCAGAGTGTGCAATTTGTCAGAAAAACAAGATCACACGACACACTCGTTCTAGGTTGCAACATTTTCGGTCTACTTCTCGCCTAGCCATCGTCCACATCGACATAGTTCATCTGACAAAGGTTCAAGGTTTCAGCTACCTTCTAACTATGATCGATAGATTTACACGGTGGCCTGCAGCATTACCTCTTGTCACCATTTCTGCAGATGAAGTAACTAACGGTTTTATCTCTGCATGGATATCCAATTACGGTGTTCCCAATGAGGTCATCACGGACAGAGGCACTTGCTTCTCATCTGATCGTTTCAAAACCACCTTGCGGTACATGGGATGCATCTTACGCCAGACGACTGCCTACCATCCCCAAGCTAATGGCATGGTAGAGAGAATGCATAGGGAACTCAAAGCAGCTTTAGCATCCTCGTCCATTAATGGCAACTGGGTCGATGCACTACCTTTAGTTC
This sequence comes from Eudiplozoon nipponicum, assembly GCA_029291075.1. NCBI lineage: Eukaryota > Metazoa > Platyhelminthes > Monogenea > Mazocraeidea > Diplozoidae > Eudiplozoon > Eudiplozoon nipponicum. The sequence goes on from JAQBSW010000090.1 coordinate 134,380, forward strand.
TGCTGGCCATGCGTTCTCGTACTCGAGAATCCATTAAAACGTCTGCGTCACAACTCTTGTATGGCATGGATCTACGCCTGCCTAGTCAGCTCCCACGTCTACTACCGGCACAAGATGACCCACAAAACGAAGCTACCCGCCTTCGACTTCATTTCGGTAACATGTCCGAACAGCAGCCGAGACACACGCCTCGTCCAGTCTTCGTTCACCCACAGCTCCACAGCTGCAAGAGAGTACTCGTTCGCAACAATACTGCTGTTGCACCACTACAACCCAAGTATCGCGGTCCTTACCCGATTTTACTAAAACAGCCCAAAATACTTCATCATTATGCAAGGCGCTACACCGACATCAGTAAGCATAGACAGGTTAAAACCGTTTATCGAACCACCTGATCCTGAGAGCGTTCAACCTTCTACACACGTCTCAGGCTCCGTCTGCCCACAATCTCAACCTGCTTTGTATAACGCGTAATTAATTTTAAACATTAACATTTAACTATAAAATTTTTTTTTAAACTTTACGTTAATTTTTAGTATTTGTCTCACGTGGCATAACCACCTGTTCTTAGCTAACAATTGTGTAGCATTTTTGAACAGTTCTTTGGTATTATGCCACCTCTGAGGCAATGTTCGTATACATTTTTTTTATGCAATTACCTTTGATTTTAATGTATATATATTTCACATTATAATGTACTTCTCACACATGACATTACACTGCCCATTTTGGTATGACCAGCTACTTAGTTGCTAACGTTTTCGTGTAGCAACACTAAGTAGTGATCAGCTTCATATCATGGTACAGGCCACTTTCAATGCATATCTCAACTTTATCCATTTCACAAAGACCACTACAAATGCCATGACCACAACGTCGAGCACTTTAGCTCCTTTGGTCGTATACAAACACTGACAACGATCCAACCTGCTTAGGTTTTTATCTTAAACCTGGCAAATTCAGAGGCGATTTACCTCGAAATCTTCACGCTGCGGCTCCAAAACTTACACTGCTCTATTTTGCCTCACGTGCTATGACCGTCCACTAGAGCTAACAATTTGTGTAGCAATTCCTAGTGGTTACCTGGCATCATATCATTGTTGAAGGAACCAACAAGCATATTTAAGCCCAGCACTTATGGTTCATCATATTTTTCCTTAACTTGGTTCGAACTCTGTCATGCATTTCTGATCTAGCCTCGCAGAGAGGAATATTTTTTCTTTTTTTTTTTCAGAGAGGAAAGTGTTGTAACGACACAAATCAATCGGTGACATATTGCGTAAATAAAATTCAAATCTATTTACGTTGCACCAATGAGAAAAAAGCAAATTGCCGTTTAACCACGTTTAACCACGTTTAACCAATAGTATGCAAGCTACACATATTGCATGCTATTTAAGCACGGTAATTTACCATGCAAGTCAGTTGTGACATTTGCATTCTACCTGCCTCGCGTATTTGCTCGATCGGCTGTCAGCGCATATTGCACTTTACCGGTTGTCAATCCCTACTCGTCTTGATGCGAGATACCAGAGAGACGAGCCAATTGAGTGCAGGACCTGCATGACACCATACACAACGCGATCACAGCTCAACCACGGGAGTCAACATTCAACCAGAGTCCACCCAAGGCTCTAGGACATCTTCACTTCGGAAGACTTCCAGCGAACGTATTACCTGGCCCTCTTAAGGGCCCCCATATCAGCAACTAATCTCTATTCAGAGCACCTTAACCGAGTTTGTAACGTCGTACGGCATTTACTTGAAGCCGGGGCGTTTACAATACTATACATATTATTCTCATAGCATTATCTTTTAATGCCAACAGTTTGCTTCCAAATCCCGAAATACTTATTCGAATAATAGTTAATTTTCCAATTAATAAAACTTGAATTATATAGATGGACTTTACTAATCTAATCCTACATAAAAGGATGAGTTTAACTAATGACTAAGATTCCTTCTGTCAGTTCTCGTAGCGTTGTCAAAACGTTTTATTATATAGACAGTGGGATTTTCTTAATGGAGAATTACACACTGACCAGGTCGGAGTCACGCCAACTCTGCATAAATCTTCCAGATTTATAACGAAAAAATGATAATGATCTATCAATACAGTGTTAATAAGTTGTGAAACTTCACAAGCAACGCCAATTGTAATGTGAGAGTAGATTTTTTGAATGGTATTTGTAATTATGCAATCATGCTAAATATCGTTGTTACGAACAATTATTCGTTTCCGATCCTAACTAGACATATGATCGCCATATTAGTTGGACGTAGATGGTACTGTATGATTTTAAGAGGTTACTACGGGCCACGTGGTCATCTAAGAGCCTTCTTTCACACTTTTCATGTGGCTAAGGGTTCAGAAGAAAAATATGGTGTGGATTTGTTTGATTTAGCAACACAAATTTTAAAAAACCGTGGAGACGTTTAGCAGAGTTGCATAAAACCTGTCGATAAAGGTGACGATTTTGTGGTCGAAACATTTTTATAATATAGCTTTTCCTACAAAACCTTATAAATACAATTACCATCAAATTAATTCAGTAATATAATAATAGTAATTTTAGACATTTGAAACTTTTTCCCGATGTTTTAAATCGCTTATCAAATAACGCGGATATTCTCAAATGGCCAACAATGCTTGCCTGTTGCATATGATTATCCCGAAAATAATTTATAAATCCAATACCAAACAAATACAGAATAACAGAACAGATGCAAACTTAATTGTGCAATTTTGGTTTATACGTAAATTGTCTAAATTATTATCAGACTGCGAAAAGTATCAGAATGTAAATTATCATAATTTAGTCGCTAATTATAATGTTACAAAATCTACAGGTGAGTGTAATAAAAATTTGACTGAAAATTTCACAATATCACGGTGTGTGAAGTTTCATAAATTAGTTGAGTAAAATATTCGAAACGTCAAATGCTGAGTAGTTCAGTCTAAATCAATCACGTTCCTCATGAAGTTGGGCATTGTCTAGTTCGGAAAAGTTTCCGATGAAAGCTGGGAATAGATGGTTTTAATAAAGGTTCGTATCGCACATTGTAGAACTATTTTTGCATTCGCAATTCAGGTAACTGCATTTGGCTCAAGGACTGATTTTACATGATTGAAATTTGCGTGATGAAAATTAAAAGTGCACGTAGCAAAACTTAGCGGTTGAAGTGTTCCTCTGTGCCGCAATCTATCTGTTTTAATTTACGCTAGTCAGTGAATGTCACGGCTATTTGTCTACTAATCATATTTCACCATATATTTAAATTACATCTGGTGATGGATTTAAAGTAGATTTTACTTAATTTATATTTTCCGCGAATTAAACAATTTTTTTTCTCTTTGATTGATAATATGCCCACATACTTATTCATGTTTATGTATTTTTGAACTTTTCAAGGTATTAATTAAATTGTTCCTTTTGGATTTTCTGCGGTTTTGTAGAGGACTTTACAATGAGACCCTCCGGCTTATGCTATTGTCAAATCCATTATCATACTTTTCTCAGCATGATATGAAAAGTGTCGCCTATATAACAAACCTGAATGTTGAGTAATTATTGTTAAAAAAGAATATTAACGATGCTCCGGCGGTAATTTGTTAAAATAAAACAACGGAAAACTTTTCAAATTCATATTGAAGTAATATATTTCGATTGTCTATACGGAAGCATAATGTTTTGAAGGTTTGATAAATAAACAGCGAAGGATAAAATGTTAAACATTGCAAAGCTGTTTAATACAACGATAATGAAATACTGGTGAAACTTTTAGTGTCCTTTTTAACAAGTATATATTATTTGTTGCAGAGAACTAAAATATATGCAATTGTGTTTTAGGTGTTGCTCACCTTGTAACAAATTAATTCAAATAGGAACAGAAGGATTAAACAAATCAGTACGAACGGAAGGTATAATCTCCAGTGCACATTCGTTTAGTTCTTACTGGCAACTCATCAGTAGGAGCCGTTATTACGCCCTATACATACTATATATTTTAGGTCATACAGATGGGTCGCTAGTAAGCACGAAACGAAAGTGTTGGAACCGTTTACAGACACGGTATATATATACATATATATATATATATATATATATATATATATATATATATATATATATATATATATATATATATATAATAGTGAGTTGGCTTTGAAGTCGCAATGTCGAAGACTTTATATGAAGTTAGCTCTACTACTGCATGTTTACACATTCGTATAGGAGATTGTACCGTCTAATTGTCCCACATTCTTCACCCAAATATATAGGGGGTAAAGGGCGTAATACCGGCACCTACTGATGAGTCGCCCGTAAGCACAAAACGAATGTGCACATGAGATTACATATTCTGTTTATGCCCAATTTGGTTTATACTTCTGGTCATATTTGAACAAATTTGTTACCAGGCGCGTAACGCCTAATACAAGATTGCATACTTATTAGTTCTCCGTGACAAGTTGTATCTTATGTTTATAAATATATGTTGATATAAAACGTATGATTACCAACTATGTGACACTTCATGAAGCACCTAAGCTGGTAGATAAATTAAAATAACAAGTAATAAAATCCAAAATTATAAGGAAATTCAAAATTTAGCTAAGAAATCTTTAGTTTAAGGTATCTTCCCCACCATCTGGAGTGTAATTTTCATCCAACGTTCTTACCATTTTTATTTGAGGAAATTTCAGCTTCTGGTTCATGCAATCTTCGCATTCTACCATTATATAGTACTTGGTTTCAAATCGAGTCTAGTGATTTTATACGGCTTTTTACTTCAGTATATTATCACTCAATTTTATTTCAATAAATTCATTAACAAATATTGCTGATCCACCACCAACACCACATATAGATACGCGTTTACAACCCTCATAGGTAATTGTGTGTCCCCTCTCCTCGGTGTGACGTACAGGATCCAATCTATTAGCATACACATATTTGCATTCAGTTCTATGTTCACCTTTAACATGATTTGGTGCCCGGATTCACTTACATACATGACGTTACAGCCCCTAAATGGAATTTCGTGCAATATTGGTCTACCTAACATTTCAATTTTTGAGAACAATTGTAAGGAGATTGTTATTAAATTGGTTGTATATCGTATTTCGATACTGCCGTTTCATTTTCATTCTTAGTTTTGGGTCAGGGTTTACTCTGATCCTCAGAACATCTTTTTTTTCTATCCAACGTTACGTACCTCCAATTATGAGTAAGCTTTCTTATGAAAATCATCATAGCTGCTTCTATAAACTTTAGAGAATATTTATTAATACTGAATACATTCCGAAGTCTACCGAGCTCATTCTCCCTGTGTTCTGTAACTTTTTTGCAAGCTTCTAATTTTCATTGATTAGAAAATACGGATTTTAATTCTATACGGATGATCTAATAAGAATTTAAGAAATTTACCTCAGTAAGTAAAAATTCTCGAATGGTTACCTTGTATATGCACTTTTCCCGATCCATATATACATGGCGCTAATTTATATCCTTATTGGGGAATATTGCTATGTGGTTGATCTAATTTTTACACGTGGCAAAGATAATGTTGATCAATAATTTCACTTCTCCTTGAAACTCATCGGTAGGTTCTTTAATTTTGTATACCTTTCTACACTTCGTGCGTTAACACAGATTTGCTGTTTTAACTGCCTTATTTATCATCTCATTTTCGGGGCTTTATAAATCGTAATATATTTGCGAAAGCCAAGATTAGGATTTACTACCGTATTAGTTACAGTGGCATTATTCTTATTTATGATTTGTCTTGAAATTTACAAAATCTCCAAATTTCTATCATGTTTCATTCTAGGTCTTTTATATCACTGGTAAGAGCAATATCATTAAAATCATTCATAAATTTAAAATTATCTGAGTGTCAAATAAAAGTAGCATAGATGTTATTTTATTTTTCTTCCTAATCAGTTCAAATCAAATGTGAACGTAATAATCATGTTTGAATAAATTTCATATTGGAGATATTTTACCTTCAACACGAGCATAAAACGGAAATTTAAATTTTGAACATCTTGGAATGACACAATATTTAAACCCTGTATTTATGTAATAAATATTTTCCACTTGCCTATATAATTAATTTCTGGTGTTAGTTTATTTGTTGTTGATTTTAATTGACTTTTAATACTTTTTTTTCCTCAATATCGTTTAAGAAATATTTTTAGCGTAACAGGGAACAGATTAATTACTTGGTCCTTATTTTCTTACTCATGGCCCTTATGCCAACTGTCCTCATTTTAAATATGGGCACCTTCATGCATGACGCACGAAAATATATTAGAATTCATTTATGTACAAGAAATCTATTAATAATTATAAATGAAGCCAATTAAATATGTTTACCACTTGATTTAATAATTCCGTGGACCACGGGATTCTGAACCGATTTGCAATATACCCGAATTAATTGTGAGTTTATTGTATAATGAACATACATTTAGTTAGTCATAAATATACATTATTAAAATTCTATTTCACCTGCAATAAATAATTATGTCATATATGTTATTTGTGTTCTTATTTAAAGAACTTGGAAACATATTTCGTACAACCAAAAGTAATTTTTATATTTACGTAGAATTATATATATATATATATATATATATATATATATATATATATATATTGCTAAACGTCAAAATAATCATTCGCTTAACATGTTAACATAAAAGATCGATTAACATTAAAATCACATCGAAATCATCATCATGTCCAGCCACACAAAAGTCAAGTGACTAATGTTTCACTGACATATAACCATAAGGAGTGAAAAAAAGTATATAAGTGAATTTAGACAAATTATTATTGAGAGAGAGGGGGGGGGTAGAGAGAGAAGGAATACCTTGCTACTATGAGTAAATTTATGAGGATAACTCACAGAAATGAGGCAAACTAAACCTCTCCACAACACCATTATGGCCAAGTTAGCATTCGGGCAAGGCGACATCAGCAATACAGCTTCCTTGCGGATTTCACTGTATCACGTCATAAACAAACCAAACCTCGCAGCTAACTTTGCCCTACCAAGAAAAGAAAGTTACGAAGATGATTCTACTAGGCATCTGCAACAAGATCGCCACTGAGCTCGATTCGATGCCATATCGCTAAGGGTTTCTAACCAAGAACTGTAATGCGCACGAGGACCCCATCCCGGCAGACGAGTGGGTCCTATACTACCCAATTTGGATGTAAGTGACTTTAATTGTTTCTGCCATGTCAAAATCTGCCCACCTTGTTTCTTACGCCAATTTGGTGCTGGATGAGAGAACAGAGCTCTATTGGGCAATCGAAATGAGGGCATACGCAAAACGTGATCGAGCCAACGAAGTTGATGGAACCTTATTTGTTTTTCTAACGACGAGCACTTATTGTCAGATCCAAAAATACGTCTACGGATGTCAACGTTAGTTATTCATTGTTGGTAACCAACATGTGCTATACTTCTCAAACAACGATGATCGAATGCCTGTAAGCATCTCAGATCATCAACTCTAAGAGACCAAGTTTCACTAGCGTATAGTAAGACAGCGCGTACAGATGCATTGTAAACATGACCGTTAAGGCAAAGTGAAATATTGGCGTTTCTCCATAAATGACGAAGGTTCGAGAAAGCTCCTCTAGCTTTCGCGATCTGTATTCTCACCTCATCGGACATATTGCCTACGTTATTGATAGAGCTCCCAAGATATATAAACCTGTCGACTATGTCAAGATTTTCATTCTGCATTTGCAACGTTGGAGTGAGTGGTGGGTGATCCTGTAACAGTATCTTACATTTAGAGAGTGCGAATTTCATACCGAAAGACGGAACAACGTCTGTTAATCTATTTAAGGTGGTCTGGGCAGCATGCTGATTGTCGAATAATAGTACGATATCGTCCGCATAGTCAAGATGAACTAGTTTATCTCCCGGGAGAACTTCAACTCCAGCGTCCTGAATGTGTGGGAGAGAGTTGTTCATAATAGCATCGATTACAAAATTAAACAAAAATGGGGAAAGTGGAGAACCTTGACGTACACCACTGCTGGTTGTAAAATTATGCGTTAATTCGTAGTAGACCTTAAGGCGACCAGAAGTATTGTGTAGAGAGCTCGTATAATATTAAAAAATTTTGTGGGCACACCGCTTTTCGACAAGATATTGAATAAAACATTGCGATCCACCAAATCAAATGCACCCTTGAAGTCTAGAAAGACGACTACTGTGGGACGGTGATATAAATGTCTCTGTTCGAGAACTTGCCTTAATGTAAAAATATTATCTATACACCCTCGTCCTGCGCGGAATCCGGCCTGTTTATCTCTTGTATGTGATTCGCGTGAAGCGCTAAGACGACGTAGGATAATCGAAGCAAATAACCTTGATACGATCGGAGTCAAACTTATACCACGATGGTTATCGCAGGAATAACGATTGCCTGTTTTAAAGATGGGAATGATGGTCGACTCATTCCAGTCAAGGGGTACGGTTTCCTCATTCCATATAATATGAAAAAGTTTGGTCAACGCACCTGAAATTATATCGCCACCATCCTTAAACAATCGCTGAAGTAAATCATCGGGGCCGGCGGCTTTACGGCGCTTAAGAGATAGGATTGCATCGCGTACTTCTAACTCGCATGGTTCTTCGGGACTAACATTCCACACTGTTGATGCAGACATGCTTTCGGGAATCGGAACTGACGCGGGGGGCCAAGAAAATTGAAATATAAAGTGTTCAGCCCACCTGTCAAGACGACTTATTTTATAGGTTATTAATTCGTTGTTACTATCATTTATAGTTTCGCTAACTTTTAACTTTCTCGGACCTGTTGCGCGGATAAGTTGGAACAAACAGCGACTATTACCTGACGCGAAAGCTACTTCCAATTCTTCAGCCTTTCTGCTCCAAAAGTTTTCGAGATCGCCTTTTAGACTGCGCTTAAGTTGGCGTCTTATATTGCGACGGGTATTATTATGAGTCGAGCCAGGTGGAATTTGGCGCCTTATTTCGAGTACCTCCATAGATTTTACAGAGAGCCAGTGATTATTTCTACGGGGGCCTGCAAGGCCACGTACATTAGTACCTGCATTGTGCATAGTGGAACTTATCTTGGACCAAAGTATATTCGGATTTTCGCTATTCAGACCAGTTAGATTAGCCTTTAGAATATTTTCATAGTTTTGTCGGAAGGATGGTTGTTCGAGTTTTCCTACATCAATTTGTGGATTATTCTTAATTATTTTCAACGAAAAGGTGAGATTGGTTAACTAATTGTTTTATGCGTTGTGATATCTATCATTATCACTTATTACTAAAATAGGAATATATTGTCTAACAAGAAAATTCAAAGGTTGCTGTGTGAGTACTCGATAAATTTCACTGTTTGATATTTTAATATCAGAACTATCCATATTGTATATTGTCGCGTGTGTCTATTTGTTTAGTAATGTTAATCAACGTTATTGACTTGAAAGAATATTGTTTATAAAAATAGAATATTACGAAATTTTCCGGACCAAACTTTGTATAAAATCTTTCGTATATTTAAATTATTATTTATTTAAATCAAGTTTGCGAGCTTGAAGTAAACACGATCACATCATATTTAACCAGTCATCGAACAACATAACAAAACAACCGCCAGCCGCAACGCACTGACGCGTTTCTACCTTCTTTGATCATTATCAGAGTACGACGTCAAAATGCGGCTGGTGGTAGTTTTGTTATTTTGTTATGTTAAAAGATGAATTCGGTTGCTGTCCTTCTTGTTGTGGATTTGACCGCATTTTTTCTTGTGCGGGACAATTGATAGCACTCATAGGTCGGTAAAATCTTAAATTTTCATCATTTTCATGTGATGTAATTTTTGGCCTCAATTGATGGGTTCTCACTTGTCTCTTCTTCTTTAAGCCTTCATTTTCAGAAAATCAGCTAATTGAAGGCTTAAAAAAGAATGGACAAGTGAGAACCCATCAATTGAGGCCAAAAATTACATCACATGAAAATGATGAAAATTCAAGATTTTGTTATGTTGTTCGACGACTGGTTAAATTCAATGGGATTGTTGTTTACTTCAAGCTCGCAAACTTGATTTAAATAAATAATTGTTACCACCACCCGCGTAATCAATTATTGTTTTATTATATTGCTTTTATATGTATATGCGGCAAAAGCTACAAACAGCTAATTTTCGTGACTGCATAGAATTTGTGCAGCCTACATTTCCAGTCACGTACAATGTATACAAGACTACTAAATGTGAGAGACACATATCAAATTTTGCTTTCCATATATATGCAATGCGGTTTGATCCTCGCTAGTCAGTTTTCTGTCGTACACTAATGATGATCATGGAAGGTCGAAACGCGTCGGTGAGTTGCGACTGACGGTTATATACAATGGGTTTGGTGTTTACTTCAATCTCGCAAACTTGACTTTAATAAATAATTGCTACCACCACTCGCGCAATCAATTATTTTTTAACTTAAATTGGAAGTTCGTGTTCGGTTTCAGTTTTTGGATTCTGCCATGTGGTGCGCGAGTCAATTTCATTTTATTCAGTTACAATCTCGAATTGCTTTGCAACTAATACAGCATTGACCTTTACGCTCAAAATATATTTTAGTAACACGAGGTCATTTTTTTCTTAAACATATTGGGAAGGCCAGGTAAAAATAATTTAATTACTCAGTTTCCCGCTTTGAATCTCTTTCTATATTAAATTCAATGCGTGAATAAAGCGTAAATTTTTCTGTGTCTTATTATCGATTTAAACAGATACCGAGGTAGTTATTAGGGATGTTGGTATATAATCTGATAAAAAGAAGTAAATATTTTCATTTTCCAGTATGCGCGTATTTCCCAGCGATTCAACGTGAACTCGTTTGTTAAAAACGCGTCCACTTGCAGCAATATAATTAAGGTTAGATCAACGATATTCTATGGGCGTAATACCGGAACCTATTAATACGTCGTCCATAAGCACGAAACGAATGTATATATGGGAGTATAGCTTTCATTAATGTTGACTTTGTTACCTACTTTCGGATTTTTATGAAATAAGTTTTACAATGAGCACAGCACCCAATGAACAATTGATTATTCATTATATTTAACAGGTTGTCGAAAAACATAGAAAAATTTCAGTCAGTCACAGGTACTAACGCCTTTCGACCTTACATGATCATCATCAGAGTACGGCGGCAAACTGACTAGCGAGAATCAAACAGCAATGGGTATATATCAAAAGCAAAATTAAATATGTGGCCTTCTCACCTCTAGTAGTCGCGCATACATTGTACTTGACAGGAATTTTAGGCTGCATAATTTCTATACAAACATGAACATAGACGTATTTAGAGCTTTTGCGTATATATGGATAATACAATTAAGCAATCAATGATTGAGTGGGCGGTGGTAACAATTATTTAAATCAAGTTTTCCAGATTGAGGTTAACACCAATCTCTTACAGTTAAATACTGTTTGTTGCGAAGAGCTAATATATTTGCAAGTATATATTAGGTGTTGCGAACCTAGGAACAAATTAGTTCAGTTGTGACCAGAAGGATGAACCAAAGGCAGCATGAACGGAAAGTATAATCTCATTCACATTCGTTTCGTGCTTACTGGCGACTCATCAGTAGGAGCCGGTATTACGCCCTTTAACCACTATATATTTGGTAGAAGAATGTGGAACAATAGGACGGTACAATCTCCTAGACGAATGTGTAAACCTGTAATAGTGAGGCTAACATAAACTAAAGTAAACGACAGTAGCGACTTCAACGCTAACCACTATATAATATATACCGAGTCAGTAAGGGATGCTAACACTATGGCTATTATGTTAGTAAACGATACCAACATTATAGTACGAAGTAAATGGTACTAACACACTATGGTTTCCGAGTCAGTACATGATACCAACCTGATGGATATCAATTTATGCTAAGTTCACGGAAGTGAAATTACAAAAATATTTGAACACTTATTTACTCCAGTAAATATCATATATATATATATATATATATATATATATATATATATATATATATATATATATATATATTTATCCTTTTGAAATGCGAGCTTTAATAAAATTCATTGTACCCTTCCTGTGTGCAAAAACAAAGAAATTTTATCAGATATAAGAAGATTCTCTTTCTCACGGTCTTCTCAAATATCTACTCATGAACATATCTTTATATATAAATTGGAAAGCAAAACAAAATAGAAATTTGTGAACAAAGCGAGTGTGAAGAAATAGAAACCAATCAAATTGCGTGCGTCACATCCAGTTCAAGCTCAATGCTTGTACGTGCTTCTTCTGTTTACATAAATCCGGCTGCAATTTGTTTATCCATAAGGCTTCGTATGTGGCTAGCTCCCTTTTGTTTTTGCATTTAGTAATTACTTTGAATGCTGCGTCTGGAGAACATACGTGCGTTGTTTCGATGATGTGTTGCGCAATAGCAGACGTGTATTCACCATTTGATTTAAAACAGGCGTTCAAGTTGCAATGTTCTCTCATTCGAATAATTAACCGTCTGGTCGATCGGCCCACGTAAGTTGATCGACAACTTGCGCATGTATATTGGTAAATAATATTTGATATCGACATTAACGGCTGTTTCTCTTTGATTGCTGGTAAAGGCAAGTGTGTTACCTAAATAACACTCGTAGTTTGGCTGCATTAAATGTGCGTGTCAATGCTGCTTCAACTTTCTTTTGTGCCATTCGGGAAACTGCATCCCCCTTAAATGGGATGTTTAGGTAGACGGTTTTCTTTTCTGGCCCATAGTACGTCTGTTTCTGGTTAACTCCCCTTTTAATAATTGATTCAATTAATTGTCTGGGATAGCCATTAGTCATTAAATCGTTAATTGCCTTATTATATTCATTTTCTTTAGAATCTTGACTAACTAACCTGTCAATTCTTGAGAAGCAACCACGAACTGTTGATAATTTATATTGAAATGGCACAAAACTGCTGTAATGCAAATACTGTGCAGACCATGTTGGTTTATGGTAAATTGTTCTGTTTAATTTACCATTAGTTTCTTTCTTTAACAGTACATCAAGGAAAGGCAGACAGTCATCTTTCTCGTGCTCTGACGTGAAACCGATATTCTTATGTGCTTTGTTGAAACTTTGAAGCAATGTTCGTGATTGCGACCTGTTTTTTAAGTACAAGAAATATATCATCCACGTACCGTATATATTGAGCACATTTACTTATGTCACTCTTTAATGATGTATTTTCTAGGTGCCCTAGAAAAATCTCAGCCAACACTGGAGATAAGGGGCTTCCCATTGCGACACCATCAGTCTGTTTGTAGATGTTTCCATTAAAACGAAATCGTACGTCTTTCGTGCATAATAAGATAAGCTTGCGTAGAGTTTGACCTGGCACCGGCGATGGTAATATATCGTGTTCTACCGCTTTGACTATAATGTCAATGGTTTCATCAATTGGAACATTTGTAAACAAAGACGTAACATCAAAAGATACCATAATCTTGTTTTTAACATTTATATCTTGAATTTTGTTTACAAACTCAAACGAATCGGCAACCGAATAATTACCTAGTAGTTTACGTAATGGTTCAAGTAAACGAACTAGCCATTTAGCTAGTGCATGAAACGGAGAATTTACCATTGATAAAATTGGCCTCATAGGACAACCTCTTTTGTGTGTTTTGGTAATCCGTACATTATTGGTGTAGATGATCCAACTGGCTTGAGCTTCTGTGCAGTGGCCTCATCGATAAATCCGGCATCAGTCAAAATCTTAATTTCATTAATTACTTTGCGCTCCACTTTGTCTATTTCATCTGATTTATCGTCTAGACGTGTGAATTTTGTATTGTCATTTAACACGTTTTCCATCTTTTGTACGTATTCAGATTTGTCCGTTATAACTGCGCTCTTTCCTTTATCAGCGCGTAGTATTTTGATGTCTGCATTTCTATTGATATTTCTAAGTGCATTTAGATGCTGCTGTGTCAACGCATGCTGCTCTGCACATTTAGACGATTTCAAGTGTGAAGCCTGATCAACTAGTGTAGCCTTGGACCAATTTTTATAATCAATACTGGTAAGTTCTAAGTCGGTTGTTTGTTCAAGCAGCAATTCAAAAGCTGCCTTAAAATCAACATTGCATTTATTGGAAGTTTGAATTCCATAATTTCGGCCCATCGATAGTGCCTCCATTGTTAGCTGATCGATTGGCACTTTTGATAAGTTAAGCACAAGCTTATCAAGATCGGTCGGTAATAAATCAAACAAAACTGCAGGTTTTATATCTTTTTCCAATTTGTTCAAAATTCTTGCTTTATCTTTTTTCATAACTGTCGGCAAAAACATCAAAAATTTCATTCTTGCAAAAGACGGTTCATCTAATACACAAGATACACACCCAATTCTTGCCTGTAGCACTGCTTCATCTTCCTTCAACTGATCAATTTTAGAATACGTCATCGAAACAACGCACGTATGTTCTCCAGACGTAGCATTCAAAGTAATTACTAAATGCAGAAACAAAAGGGAGCTAGCCACATACGAAGCCTTATGGATAAACAAATTGCAGCCGGATTTATGTAAGCAGAAGATGCACGTACAAGCGTTGAGTTTGAACTGGATGTGACGCACGCAATTTGATTGGTTTCTATTTTTCACACTCGCTTTGTTCACGTATTTCTATTTTGTTTTGCTTTCCAATTTATATATAAAGATATGTTCATGAGTAGATATTTGAGAAGACCATGCGAAAGAAAATTTTCTTATATCTGATAAAATTTCTTTTTGTTTTTGCACATAAAAAGGGTACAATGAATATATATATATATATATATATATATATATATATATATATATATATATATATATATATATGTGTGTGTGTGAGTGTGTGTGTGACGAAATCTATATGAAGTTTAGGAATTGTGCACTTGGCATTTCCAGTCAAGTACAACGCATGCGAGACTACTAGAGATCAGAGACGCATATCTAATTTTGCTTCCCATCTATATGCATTGCGATTATCCTCGCTAGTCAGTTTGCCATCGTACTCTGAAGATGATCATAGAATTTCGAAACGCGTCTGTATGTGGGACTGACGGTAGTTTTGCTGTTGTTCAACGACTGGTTAAATATAACGGAAATGGTATTTTCTTCAAGCTCGCAAACTTGATTAAAAGAATTGTTACAACCGCTCGTACAATCAACGATTGTTTAATTTTCTTCTAATTGCGCTCAAGTATCGCTTTTGAAATATGCTTTACTGGTAAAATTATTTTGCATATATATATATATATATATATATATATATATATATATATATATTGGTCATTACATCGGTGTCACGTCATCTACTAAACTAGTTTGTTTGTTGATATTTCTTTTAGCCTTTATGCAGTTTTATGTAAACAAATATAGAAATTTTCAAACGTCATTAGATGAGCAAAGGTATTGTTTCGAAGTAAATGAAAAAAAATTACTGCTACCTGCATTTGCTTACATTTACTTAAATGTAAACAAACAATCATTTTCAGATCAGGATTCTTTTGGTCATCATATTAATTGCATTTTCCAGTATGCGCGTATTTCTCAATTGTTTAAGACGAACTCATTAAATACGCGTTCACTTGCAGAAAAATAATAAGGTTAGATAATAGACTATATTAAATATAATATAATTATTAAATTTGGAATAATTTATGTGCATTATATAACACTTATAAATATAATTATATTTCTTCATGTAAAATAGGTATCTTCAGTTATGAAGTGGTATTGACTTGACGCAAACCCATCCACTGAATAACACTTTTTGCGTTCCACGCAACTTTTTGGCGCAAGTAACCATTTTCGATGTCGTTTTTTTCGATGCCATTGATTTATTTTATAGTTGGTCAGCGTATTCCATCTGATATATAGAATCTGGTGATTAACCATCGTGTTGAAGCATACAAAATCAAAAGTGATTAGTGTTTCACTGTTATTTAACCATAAGTCGTTCATTGTTATATGTGGACATTTATAGAACACTAGGTCACCCATTCCTAGCAAGGGTGGTTTCTATTAGGAGTTTCCCATCTCTTAGATAGTCTGTTAACCAAAGCTGACGAGCAGTATATGCACAGACGCCAGTGGCCAAAGTTTCCTTCAGCAGCTAAAACTTGACCATAGCGTCTGGCACGCTAGCTTTCATTCCGTCAAACACATTTAGCACTAAAAAATAATTTCTCAGCATGCAAAAAACCGATTGTGATAGAATTTCGCATCTTAATAGTAACCGCGCGCTTTTCTTAAGTTATTTTAGTGAAATTTCAAAATAGAAATATCTTAATTTTCCAAGATTACATCTTCTTATATATATAAATGTGAAGGTTTTTTGTTTGTTTGTTTGTAACCGTGTCAAATTCTTCCCGCTTGACCGATTCGCACCAATTTTGCTAAACCAATTCTACAACTTCCTGAAAAGGTCGCTATCTATATATGAATCAGATTGGTTGTGTGCAAGATGATTTTTTGACATGTTAACCCCAATATATATATGTATAAGTATATTCTGCCATAAATATAATTTAAGGGTAATCATCATGCTACTTAAGTAACAAAATTGAAATAATTAAAAAGTGCCAGATCGGTAGTATTAGAACATTGGTTCCATATGGATTAACAAATTTCAGCCGGATTTATGCAAGCAGAAGA
The DNA here is from genome assembly GCA_029291075.1 of Eudiplozoon nipponicum. NCBI lineage: Eukaryota > Metazoa > Platyhelminthes > Monogenea > Mazocraeidea > Diplozoidae > Eudiplozoon > Eudiplozoon nipponicum. The sequence goes on from JAQBSW010000090.1 coordinate 151,115, forward strand.
AGCATGTTCAGGCATTGAACTTGAACTGGAGATGACGCATGCATTTGATTGGTTGTTTCTCATATTTCACAAGCATTCTATGGTTACATATGTCTATCTTCGTTGTATATTTAAAGGCACTCCAATAAATATTTTGTATTGTGTAGAGTAGATGCTTTTAGATAGAAATCTTATATTATGGAACAATTTAAAGTGGACTTTATTTGAAAAATATATAATCCAATGCATCCGCCTCTTGATATTTTCTTACGTCGGTAATGTCAATGCGCATATGTTGAAGTTAAAAAGTCGCTTTGTTCAAAGTTACTGAACAAGCTTCATATTTGATTCATATAATAATTTGCCAAAATCAAATTACTTATTACCGACAATTAAAAATTAATTTATTACTAGGCTCGCAAAACCTAATACATACTTGCATATATATTAGTTCTACGCAACAAACAGTATTTATCTGTTATATATTAACCAGATGTAACAATTCAATTTCGAGCAATAATAATTCACTATTTAATCTTGAAGTTCAACTCCACGAAGGACAAATTATTATTTTCAAATATGTATTAGGTGTTGCGAACCTAGTAACGAATTAGTTCAGATGTGACCAGAAGGATAAGCCAAAGGCTGCATGAACGGAAAGTATAATCTCATGCACATTCGTTTCGTGCTTAATGGCGACTCATCGGTAGGAGCCGTAATTACGCCCTTTAACCACTATATATTTGGGTGAGGAATGGGGGATAATAGGACAGTACACTCCTCCTAGACGATGTGTAAACCTGCAGTAGTGAAGCTAACATCATATGAAGTCTCGACAATGGGACTTCAACGCTAACTCACACAATGCAATATATATACCGAGTCTGTAATGGATACTAACACTATGGCTACTGTGATAGTTACCGATACCAACATTATTGTACCGAAAAGATGCATGGTACTAACACTATGGCTTCCGAGTCGGTACATAGTACCAACATGATTGATATCAATTTATGCTATAGTTCACCGAAATTGAGAATTACAACAATTTCTGAACACCTGTTACTCCAGTTAATCCATACACTCTGGCCTTGATCAATATAAGTTATCACAGTGCGCGGTAAGCATGACATCATTCAGTTCAATACATAACAGATAAATACTGTTTGTTGCGGAGAACTAATATATATGCAAGTATGTATTAGATGTTGCGAACCTAGTAACAAATTAGTTCAGTTGTTAATGACATATCAACAAAAATAATTGAAGTTCGTAAACCAAAACCTACATCATCATCATCATTCACAGCCATACAAAAGCCAAAAGTGACTAATGTTTTACTGAAGGAAACTTTGGCCACTGGCATCTGGGCAGATAGTGCTCATCAGCATTGTGTGGCAGGTTATCTAATAGAAAGAGAATTCCGAATACAAAACATCCTCGCTAGGTACGGCGACCTAGTTTTTTTACAGTCCACACATAAACCTCAGTGAAATAGTTTTTAATGGCCTGATTGTTGTCATTGGAAATGTTTTATATATCTATATATATATATATATATATATATATATATTAAGGCCATGACTAGCAATTGATTGTATGTATTGTTGACTAACATGATGATATAATGCATAACATTTCAATTTTAATAATACAAAACTTGGAAATAAAAATCTCAAGAAATTCTGTTTCCAATAACAGTTATCCTTGTCTATTATTCAACCTTGAGAAAGTATTATCATAATCAAAATAAAAAATATCAGCAGGATTGTAGACTTTTTCTAGTTCAGTAGATAAAAATTTAAAAGTCATCTTAGATGGAGGCATTTCTCTAAGCCCCTTTGGCAATTGGTCATAAATTTTGTAGATTTTCGAAAAAGGGAATAACTTGCTCGCAATATTCCCCACCAAAGGAGGAGATATTACCAAATATTTCAGATCTAGTTCTAACTTCATGACTTTTTCTTATCGGATTCATACTGGCACCAGTCCACTGGTTCAAATGGAAAACTTTTATTCAATATCACATCCTCCGAAACCACAAAGATTGCAGTGATACAAACTGTAATCTAGAGGCGTATATAGTGCAGAAGATAGGACTAATTTGTTTCACAACTTTTCTTTGTACAGCTTCTATCTTATTGGACAACCCTTTTTTAATTCTGATTCCTCCAATCTACTTTTCCAGCCAATGAAGATCTCATTAAATATTTTTAGACATGTTTCTTATTCCTGACATTCATTTCTGATTTTATTTGAATTGATTTCCTTATCAACCTGGATATCCTTTTTCGGTTACATAATGCAAGCCGTTATCAGCCATCCCAGTTTATCTGATGACTTTTCTCCGTTGAGTACCTGGCTAGATCCGATCTATAACTATGTTAAAATTTGCATGCTATTTTATATTCTCCTCTACGTATCTTTATTGGACACATGGTTTCACCTATATAACTGAGTTTACACTCTTTACAAGGTAACTTATAATCTCCTGATGTGTTTAGGGTCTTTACTTTTTCTTTTTGATTTGATGGCTTATTGTCTATAGTAATTGATTGTCATAATACTGTTCTTATTTTGTTTTCGTTGCTTATGGCCTTATTTTGCTACTCAATCCGGGATTTGAATCACACTTAAACACTGAGTTTATTAGAGGATACTTCCCACAAACCCCCATTGTCTCGATTCAGGTTTAGGAACCACCACTATTCTGGAAGCATAATTGGAATTTGACCTCCTACATATTCCCTATCTGTGCAATTGGTGAAATTCTGTCAAAGCAAAGTGTTGCTAATGTTGTGCCAACGGTTGGACCTTGGGTGACCAAGACAACGCAGCCACCACATCTATTCTACTCTTTTTATCAATCCATTTTGATTGGCACTAAAAAAATGAAACACTGCAATGTGGTTGTCTATGATATCGGAAAAGTCAGTTATGACTACGGGACAGAGAAAACGAATTGATCTAACAACTAGACTCAGTGTGTTTTAACGCCCTCACGACTTCTGCAATGGGCATAGTTTTGGGAACTAGTGACAGATTAAAATGAGTATAGAAATCCATCACAATGATATGGTTATTGACATCGGATACCAGAAAATCCCACTAAAAATTATATTTCTGTCCAAACGTTAACGATAGTAATTACCTGATCTGCGTTTTGACTAACACAGCTTTCATTGTTCCAGTAATTTTCTTTCATCAATATATTTCGGCCTTGCTTACCGAAGGCCTTCATCAGTTGAATTTCACGAAACAAATGAAGCAAGTGTGTTATTTCCTCTAGTCATAATATTTATATACCTCAGACTGACCTTTCATTAGATATTCGCGTGTCACATATGTGTGTGTGTGTGTACATTTTCATAACCGTTGTTTTCATCTAACTAATTTCGACCAGAGTGGCTGAATAATAATTTATCAATTGCATGCAATAACTATTCGGTTTTTTTAAACACACTCAATGTAAATGACGTAACTGAGATGGGGGAGACCCATAATTCAGAAACACTCGTCATAAAAACATGCCATGAGTGATTAAACCAGAAGTCCGAAAGAATAATGCACATGTTAAATTACAATTCAAACCACTAGGATGTACTCAATATAGAGAAGTTAATAACAGTTAATGGTGCACGCCACGCATGTCCATGTGTATGTGTATGCATAACTAGTTAAGGATAGTAAAGGATACTAACATTATGGCTCTCGTGTTAGTAACTGATACCAAAATTATAGTTCCGAAAAGGTACATGTTACTAACACTATGGTTTCCGAGTCGGTACATGGTACCAACATGATGGATATAAATGTATGCTATAGTTCACCTAAATTGAGAATTGAATCTATTTCTGAACACCTGTTACTCCAGTAAATCCATACACTCTGGCCTTGATCGGTATCATTTATCACATTTCGCGATAAGCATGATTACCAGATGCGCAACACCTACTACGAAATTGCATATATATGAGTTCTCCGCTCCAATCAGTCATCATCATGCAGAGCCATACAAAAGCCAGAAGTAACTGTTTCTCTTCCTTATAACCATAAGTCGTTCATGGTTATATGAGGACGACTTATAGCCACTGTGTCTTACCGCTCCGTAATCTAAATAATAGAGCCTTGGATGACTGAGAAACTTCGAGAATCTTGTGATTGGCAGAGTTCAGTGGGAAAGTATCGTTTCATCTTAAACTGACATTAACGCAAAGTTATTATGAGTCGAGCCAGGTGGAATTTGGCGCCTTATTTCGAGTACCTCCATAGATTTTACAGAGAGCCAGTGATTATTTCTACGGGGGCCTCCAAGGCCACGTACATTAGTACCTGCATTGTGCATAGTGGAACTTATCTTGGACCAAAGTATATTCGGATTTTCGCTATTCAGACCAGTTAGATTAGCCTTTAGAATATTTTCATAGTTTTGTCGGAAGGATGGTTGTTCGAGTTTGCCTACATCAATTTGTGGATTATTCTTAATTATTTTCAACGAAAAGGTGAGATTGGTTAACTAATTGTTTTATGCGTTGTGATATCTATCATTATCACTTATTACTAAAATAGGAATATATTGTCTAACAAGAAAATTCAAAGGTTGCTGTGTGAGTACTCGATAAATTTCACTGCTTGATATTTTAATATCAGTACTATCCATATTGTATATTGTCGCGTGTGTCTATTTGTTTAGTAATGTTAATCAACGTTATTGACTTGAAAGAATATTGTTTATAAAAATAGAATATTACGAAATTTTCCGGACCAAACTTTGTATAAAATCTTTCGTATATTTAAATTATTATTTATTTAAATCAAGTTTGCGAGCTTGAAGTAAACACGATCACATCGTATTTAACCAGTCGTCTAACAACATAACAAAACAACGGCCAGCCTCAACGCACAGACGCGTTTCTACCTTCTTTGATCATTATCAGAGTACGACGTCAAAATGCGGCTGGTGGTAGTTTTGTTATTTTGTTATTTTAAAAGATGAATTCGGTTGCTGTCCTTCTTGTTGTGGATTTGACCGCATTTTTTCTTGTGCGGGACAATTGATAGCACTCATAGGTCGATAAAATCTTGAATTTTCATCATTTTCAGGTGATGTAATTTTTGGCCTCAATTGATTGGTTCTCACTTGTCCCTTCTTCTTTAAGCCTTCATTTTCAGAAAATCAGCTAATTGAAGGCCTAAAAAAGAAGGGACAAGTGAGAACCCATCAATTGAGGCCAAAAATTACATCACATGAAAATGATGAAAATTCAAGATTTTGTTATGTTGTTCGACGACTGGTTAAATTCAATGGGATTGTTGTTTACTTCAAGCTCGCAAACTTGATTTAAATAAATAATTGTTACCACCACCCGCGTAATCAATTATTGTTTTATTATATTGCTTTTATATGTATATGCGGAAAAAGCTACAAACAGCTAATTTTCGTGACTGCATAGAATTTGTGCAGCCTACATTTCCAGTCACGTACAATGTATACAAGACTACTAAATGTGAGAGACACATATCAAATTTTGCTTTCCATATATATGCAATGCGGTTTGATCCTCGCTAGTCAGTTTGCTGTCGTACACTGATGATGATCATGGAAGGTCGAAACGCGTCAGTGCGTTGCGACTGACGGTGATTTTGTGATGTTGTTCAACGACAGGTTATATACAATGGGATTGGTGTTTACTTCAAGCTCGCAAACTTGACTTAAATAAATAATTGTTACCACCACCCGCGCAATCAATTATTTTTTAATTTAAATTGTTAGTTCGTGTTCGGTTTCAGTTTTTGGATTCTGCCATGTGGTGCGCGAGTCACTTTCATTTTGTTCAGTTACAATCTCGAATTGCTTTGCAACTAATACAACATTGACCTTTACGCTCAAAATATATTTTAGTAACACGAGGTCATTTTTTTCTTAAACATATTGGGAAGGCCAGGTAAAAATAATTTAATTACTCAGTTTCCCGCTTTGAATCTCTTTCTATATTAAATTCAATGCGTGAATAAAGCGTAAAATTTTCAGTGTCTTATTATAGATTTAAACAGATACCGAGGTAGTTATTAGGGATGTTGGTATATAATCTAATAAAAAGAAGTAAATATTTTCATTTTCCAGTATGCGCGTATTTCCCAGCGGTTCAACGTGAACTCGTTTGTTAAAAACGCGTCCACTTGCAGCAATATAATTAAGGTTAGATCAACGATATTCTATGGGCGTAATACCGGCACCTATTAATAGGTCGTCCATAAGCACGAAACGAATGTATATATGGGAGTATAGCTTTCATTAATGTTGACATTGTTACCTACTTTTGGATTTTTATGAAATAAGTTTTACAATGAGCGCAGCACCCAATGAACAATTGATTATTCATTATATTTAACCGGTTGTCGAAAAACATAGAAAAATTTCAGACAGTCACAGGTACTAACGCCTTTCGACCTTACATGATCATCATCAGAGTACGGCGGCAAACTGACTAGCGAGAATCAAACAGCAATGGGTATATATCAAAAGCAAAATTAAATATGTGGCCTTCTCACCTCTAGTAGTTGCGCATACATTGTACTTGACAGGAATTTTAGGCTGCATAATTTCTATACAAACATGAACATAGACGTATTTAGAGCTTTTGCGTATATATGGATAATACAATTAAGCAATCAATGATTGAGTGGGCGGTGGTAACAGTTATTTAAATCAAGTTTTCCAGATTGAGGCTAACACCAATCTCTTACAGTTAAATACTGTTTGTTGCGAAGAACTAATATATTTGCAAGTATGTATTAGGTGATGCGAACCTAGGAACAAATTAGTTCAGTTGTGACCAGAAGGATGAACCAAAGGCAGCATGAACGGAAAGTATAATCTCATGCACACTCGTTTCGTGTTTCTGGCGACTCATCAGTAGGAGCCGGTATTACGCCCTTTAACCAGTATAAATTTGGTCGAAGAATGTGGAATAATAGGACGGTACAATCTTCTAGACGAATGTGTAAACCTGCAATAGTGAAGCTAACATCATATAAAGTCTACGACAATGCGACTTCAATGCTAACTCACACTATATAATATATATACCGAGTCTGTAAAGGATACTAACACTATGGCTATTGTGTTAGTAAGCGATACCAACATTATTGTACCGAAAAGGTAAATGGTACTAACACTATGGTTTCCGAGTCGGTACATGATACCAACCTGATGGATATCAATTTATGCTATAGTTCACGGAAATTGAGAATTACAAAAATTTCTGAACACTTGTTACTCCAGTAAATATCATATATATATATATATATATATATATATATATATATATATATATATATATATATATATATATATATATATATATATGTGTGTGTCTGTGTGTGTGTGTGTGTGAGTGTGTGTGTGTCGAAATCTAGATGAAGTTTAGGAATTGTGCACTTGGCATTTCCATTCAAGTACAACGCATGCGAGACTACTAGAGATGAGAGACGCACATCTAATTTTGCTTCCCATCTATATGCATTGCGATTATCCTCGCTAGTCAGTTTGCCATCGTACTCTGATGATGATCATAGAAGTTCGAAACGCGTCTGTACGTGTGACTGACGGTAGTTTTGCTGTTGTTCAACGACTGGTTAAATATAACAGAAATGGTATTTTCTTCAAGCTCGCAAACTTGATTAAAAGAATTGTTACAACCGCTCGTACAATCAACGATTGTTTAATTTTCTTCTAATTGCACTCAAGTATCGTTTTTGGATTAATATGCTTTACTGGTAAAATTATTTTGCAAATATATATATATATATAAGATATATATATATATATATATATATATATATATGAACTAGTTTGTTTGTTGATATTTCTTTTAGCCTTTATGCTGCTTTATGTAAACAAATATAGAAATTTTCAAACGTCATTAGATGAGCAAAGATATTGTTTCGAAGTAAATGAAAACAAATTACTGTTACCTGCATTTGCTTACATTTACTTAAATGTAAACAAATAATCATTTTCAGATCAGGATTCTTTTGGTCATCATATTAATTGCATTTTCCCGTATGCGCGTATTTCTCAATTGTTTAAGACGAACTCATTAAATACGCGTTCACTTGCAGAAAAATAATAAGGTTAGATAATCGACTATATTAAATATAATATAATTATTAAATTTGGAATAATTTATGTGCATTATATAACACTTATAAATATAATTATATTTCTTCATGTAAAATAGGTATCTTCAGTTATGAAGTGGTATTGACTTGACGCAAACCCATCCACTGAATAACACTTTTTGCGTTCCACGCAACTTTTTGGCGCAAGTAACCATTTTCGATGTCGTTTTTTTCGATGCCATTGATTTATTTTATAGTTGGTCAGCGTATTCCATCTGATATATAGAATCTGGTGATTAACCATCGTGTTGAAGCATACAAAATCAAAAGTGACTAGTGTTTCACTGTCATTTAACCATAAGTCGTTCAGTGTTATATGTGGACATTAATAGAACACTAGGTCACCCATTCCTAGCAAGGGTGGTTTCTATTAGGAGTTTCCCATCTCTTAGATAGTCTGTTAACCAAAGCTGACGAGCAGTATATGCACAGACGCCAGTGGCCAAGGTTTCCTTCACCAGCCAAAACTTGACCATAGCGTCTGGCACGCTAGCTTTCATTCCGTCAAACACATTTAGCACTAAAAAATAATTTCTCAGCATGCAAAAAACCGATTGTGATAGAATTTCGCATCTTAATAGTAACCGCGCGCTTTTCTTAAATTATTTTAGTGAAATTTCAGAATAGAAATATCTCAATTTTCCAAGATTACATCTTCTTATATATAAATTTGAAGGTCTTTTTGTTTGTTTGTTTGTAACCGTGTCAAATTCTTCCCGCTTGACCGATTCGCACCAATTTTGCTAAACCAATTCTACCACTTCCTGAAAAAGTCGCTATCTATATATGAATCAGATTAGTTGTGAGCAAGATGATTTTTTGACACGTGAACCCCACTATATATATATTCTGCCATAAATATAATTTAAGGTTAATCATCATGCTACTTAAGTAACAAAATTGAAATAATTAAAAAGTGCCAGATCGGTAGTCTGCAATATTAGAACATTGGTTCCATATGGATAAACAAATTTCAGCCGGATTTATGCAAGCAGAAGAAGCATGTTCAGGCATTGAACTTGAACTGGAGATGACGCATGTTACATATGTCTATCTTCGTTGTATATTTAAAGGCACTCCAATAAAAATTTTGTATTGTGTAGAATAGATGCTTTTAGATAGAAATCTTATATTATGGAACAATTTAAAGTGGACTTTATTTGAAGAATATATAATCCAATGCATCCGCCTCTTGATATTTTCTTACGTCGGTAATGTCAATGCGCATATGTTGGAGTTAACAAGTCGCTTTGTTCAAAGTTACTGAACAAGCTTCATATTTGATTCATATAATAATTTGCCAAAATCAAATTACTTATTACCGAAAATTATAAATTAATTTATTACCAGGTTCGCAAAACCTAATACATACTTCCATATATATATTAGTTCTACGCAACAAACAGTATTTATCTGTTATATATTAACCAGATGTAACAATTCAATTTCGAGCAATAAAAATTCACTATTTAATCTTGAAGTTCAACTCCACGAAGGACAAATTATTATATTCAAATATGTATTAGGTGTTGCGAACCTAGTAACAAATTAGTTCAGATGTGACCAGAAGGATAAACCAAAGGCTGCATGAACGGAAAGTATAATCTCATGCACATTCGTTTCGTGCTTAATGGCGACTCATCAGTAGGAGCCGGAATTACGCCCTTTAACCACTATATATTTGGGTGAGGAATGTGGGATAATAGGACAGTACAATCCTCCTAGACGAATGTGTAAACCTGCAGTAGTGAAGCTAACATCATATGAAGTCTCGACAATGGGACTTCAACGCTAACTCACACAATGCAATATATATACCGAGTCTGTAAGGGATACTAACACTATGGCTACTGTGATAGTTACCGATACCAACATTATTGTACCGAAAAGATGCATGGTACTAACACTATGGCTTCCGAGTCGGTACATAGTACCAACATGATTGATATCAATTTATGCTATAGTTCACCGAAATTGAGAATTACAACAATTTCTGAACACCTGTTACTCCAGTTAATCCATACACTCTGGCCTTGATCAATATCAGTTATCACAGTTCGCGGTAAGCATGACATCATTCAGTTCAATATATAACAGATAAATACTGTTTGTTGCGGAGAACTAATATATATGCAAGTATGTATTAGGTGTTGCGAACCTAGTAACAAATTAGTTCAGTTGTCAATGACATATCAACAAAATTAAATGAAGTTCATAAACCAAAACCTACATCATCATCATCATGCACAGCCATACAAAAGCCAAAAGGGACTTATGTTTTACTGAAGGAAACTTTGGCCACTGGCATCTGGGCAGATAGTGCTCATCAGCATTGTGTGGCAAGTTATCTAATAGAAGGAGAATTCCGAATAAAAAACATCCTCGCTAGGTACGGCGACCTAGTTTTTTTACATTCCACACATAAACCTCACTGAAATAGTTTTTAATGGCCTGATTGTTGTCATTGGAAATGTTATATATATATATATATATATATATATATATATATATATCAACATATAAGTAACTATGCTAAACTGTGCTAAATTACATTTCTCAAAATCAATCTAAGTCTGAATTATTGAGTAGAATAGAATAGAATATCTTTATTTGGATTCAAACCACACATGTTCCATCAAATAATAAATTGGAAAATGTACAATATAAAAATAGTTATCACATCATATAAAAATGTGCAATTAGTCTTATGTAGATAAGTATATCTCACTAGTTGTACTGTACAATATATCAATATCAGAACGTTCGGCTGTAAAGAATAAAAGATACATCATCAAAATAGGAAAAATTAAGGTATAATTCGAGTGTAACATTATGCAAAAATATTGAGAACCATTACTAGCAATTCATTGTATGTATTGTTGACTAACATGATGATATAATGCATAGCATTTCAATTTTAATAATACAAAACTTGGAAATAAAAATCTCAAGAAATTCTGTTTCCGATAACAATTATCCTTGTCTTTTATTCAACCTTGAGAAAGTATTATCATAATCAAAATAAAAAATATCAGCAGGATTGTAGACTTTTTCTAGTTCAGTAGATAAAAATTTAAAAGACATCTTAGATGGAGGCATTTCTCTAAGCCCCTTTGGCAATTGGTCATAAATTTTGTAGATTTTCGAAAAAGGGAATAACTTGCTCGCAATATTCCCCACCAAAGGAGGAGATATTACCAAATATTTCAGATCTAGTTCTAACTTCATGACTTTTTCTTATCGGATTCATACTGGCACCAGTCCACTGGTTCAAATGGAAAACTTTTATTCAATATCACATCCTCCGAAACCACAAAGATTGCAGTGATACAAACTGTAATCTAGAGGCGTATATAGTGCAGAAGATAGGACTAATTTGTTTCACAACTTTTCTTTGTACAGCTTCTATCTTATTGGACAACCCTTTTTTAATTCTGATTCCTCCAATCTACTTTTCCAGCCAATGAAGATCTCATTAAATATTTTTAGACATGTTTCTTATTCCTGACATTCATTTCTGATTTTATTTGAATTGATTTCCTTATCAACCTGGATATCCTATTTCGGTTACATAATGCAAGCCGTTATCAGCCATCCCAGTTTATCTGATGACTTTTCTCCGTTGAGTACCTGGCTAGATCCGATCTATAACTATGTTAAAATTTGCATGCTATTTTATATTCTCCTCTACGTATCTTTATTGGACACATGGTTTCACCTATATAACTGAGTTTACACTCTTTACAAGGTAACTTATAATCTCCTGATGTGTTTAGGGTCTTTACTTTTTCTTTTTGATTTGATGGCTTATTGTCTATAGTAATTGATTGTAATAATACTGTTCTTATTTTGCTTTCGTTGCTTATGGCCTTATTTTGCTACTCAATCCGGGATTTGAATCACACTTAAACACTGAGTTTATTAGAGGATACTTCCCACAAACCCCATTGTCTCGATTCAGGTTTAGGAACCACCACTTTTCTGGAAGCATAATTGGAATTTGACCTCCTACATATTCCCTATCTGTGCAATTGGTGAAATTCTGTCAAAGCAAAGTGTTGCTAATGTTGTGCCAACGGTTGGACCTTGGGTGACCAAGACAACGCAGCCACCACATCTATTCTACTCTTTTTATCAATCCATTTTGATTGGCACTAAAAAATTGAAACACTGCAATGTGGTTGTCTATGATATCGGAAAAGTCAGTTATGACTACGGGACAGAGAAAACGAATTGATCTAACAACTAGACTCAGTGTGTTTTAACGCCCTCACGTCTTCTGCAATGGGCATAGTTTTGGGAACTAGTGACAGATTAAAATGAGTATAGAAATCCATCACAATGATATGGTCATTGACATCGGATACCAGAACATCCCACTAAAAATTATATTTCTGTCCAAACGTTAACGATAGTACTTTCATCTCCATAACTCCATAGTTAATAATTCAATGGGGGGCAATCTGTTTCAATCACATCTGACCTAACTATGTTTACTTCAGCACCCGTGTCTATGTGATACTCCCGACCAGCCAATTCAACTCGAATGATGAATTTATAGCTGTCAAATAATTGGTCTGATGTGCTTTCCATTGAAAAAGAGTTCCGAAAGAGGAAGTCGAAATATCTAGAATAATCAGGTGGACATTGGATGCAAACAACTTGTGACGCCCCACAAGGATAAGGTAATTAATCTATTCAATGTCGTGCAAAATGTTTCATTGGTAGCTTAGTTAGGTACATCTTCAGTTTGACGTTTTATATTCGAGCTTCTCTTCATTAATCGCATATATCTTCCTGAACGTTTAGGATAGTTTCTATATTGCCCTGATCTACTGCTCCTTGTTTGAGTCTGCTACTGAAGCATTTACCTGTGATTTTTGCAGTTAGTACACGCCGTCTAAACCTCTGAGTTTGCTTGGCCAATCACCATTCATTGTCTCAAAAACCTCTAATGTAGCTCTGAGTTTGGTTGGTATTTCATTAGTCAAAGTAGAATTAATTCATATTGAGATATATTTTATTTGAAAGCTTTCACACAAAGGCATTCAAAATATTAAAATTAAATATGACGCTCTATCTTCTCTAGGCGCAAAAGTTCACAGATTTGTGAACGAGCTTCCCGGATGATATATTTTTTATGTTCGGATATTAGCAAAGCAAATGCATTGCGCGGTTTTTCTTCCACGATATTTTTCTGTAAAACTGACTATAGTGGTTCTGAAATTCTTTAGCACGGTCATCCATGCGTCCATAGGTCCAAAATATGGTAATTTTTAAATAAATTTTGTCCATATCCGACCCATTCTGAATGGTTTTAAGGCTTTTAGGGTGGTAGACTGATAAATTTGGACTGGAGCGGACCCCCTGTTTGTAGAAATTCTAGCCCTATTTGCTCATGAGAGCTCCATAGGCGTCAAGTCTGTATCAGTCTCAATGATACTATAGGGGTTTAATAGGAAAGTTTTTTCTTGAATATCTAATAAGTTCATACCTGCGACTCCATGTACTATGCGAACAGTGTCCTCAAATTTAAGATTACTCCCATTTTAAACACAACTATATATAATTATTTAATCAAGTAATAGGCGACGGACTGTACGTTGTACGCAACCTTGCACACTAAATGTTTAAACTGGAAGGAGATTTGACACGAAAACCAGAATAATTAAATGACCTGGTTCTAAACTATCACAATGTGCACAGATGAAAATAGAAACTCGCTTTAACAGTTATTTTTTGCGAGGATCAAAAAATTGTAAAATTGATACGAGAAACAAGATGGCTACTGCTAGTTAACAGAAAAGATCACATGTGTCAGACACAAAAAACATAAATCTAAAATTACGTACAATTCAACAGTATATATACTTGAAAGGATTTAAATAAACAACGTTTTATAATTTAAAAGAATATTATTTTAAAGATGATATATTATTAATCAGCCACGGAGGTTTAAATTTATCCATAATTGTTGCTTTATTTTTGTCGGAGTAATTATCTTCTTGTCTCCATATAACCACAATAACTTTCTTTTTTAGGGCCACACAAAAAAACTGCACAATTAGTTGAACCATGTCACAAATTATGATATAGTTTTTTGGTCAATTCTTCTTTATTATATGTACAAATGGTTTTTTTAATTTCTTCAACTAACTTTATGAAATTGGGAATGAAATTTTGTGTTAAAAAAATTAAAGATACATAGTTTAAGATATCCCTTTTATTCTTCTATACATTCTCATTTTGGTACATTTCTTCATTATTATATATTTCAGAATATGAACTGCTTTGAGTTTAATAAATCATGTTTTACATTTTTATATCTAATAGATTGATTGTGTAATTATCCAGTTTGCCAATGGATATTCGGCGTGTCTCGACTAGCGGTTCGCCCGTTGGCGTTGAAAATATCCGTAATGTGTGTATTTTAGCACACGTGGATCATGGTTTGTTTATAATGGTTATTTTGATATAATTATCCTTGTATTCTAGTTTAGCTTCTATAGGTACATAACTATAATGCTAAAACCATTGACTGTTTATTTAACGAGTTCATCAAAACCGTCCGCTTTTATGCAGTGTGTTTAAATCTATGTTAATAACTTATACGTGAATAGCATTCATTTGTGAGTACTACTTTGTTGAATGACTGGTGAATAATGACAAAATCCTGGTAAATACCCATTGGTAACTAACATAGGAGAGACTGACGCCTGACTCGGTTATCCAATATGAGTGAAATGATCTAAAAAATTAAATTCCTTGACACATTCTCTTAAGTTAACTTTCTTAAGTTCTTTGGTTAACTACCTATTATTTTGTCATTTAATGCTGTTGACCATTATATTAAAATAATATTTATTACAATAAAGTGCGTACGCTCATCGTCTCGCGGCCACTGAGAACCTTGAAAACAGAGCATCCAAAAAAATTACCTGAACAGAATTTGAGATTCTTTCTGTGATAGCAATAAAAATAACTTTTGGTCAATTCAAAAATGTATTATTATTTATTCTGTGCAATTAATTGTTATACAGGAAATAAGATAAATCTATGCCAGGACAAAAGCAACCACGTACCACGCTGCGCAAAATATCAAGAAGACTCGATAATAAAGTCAATATAAAAAATCATAATATTCGACAGATAAAACAAATAATTAAAATACTTTTTAACACGTGACTATGGAACCAACGTTAACTTCAAATGTTCAAAAATAAAAATTCCCTTTTTCTATAGGGAGTTAATCTTCACATCCTGATAGTACATTAGTGGTACCGATTTGTTGAATTAAGATGTGTTGTTACAGTGGCTTAAGTCCTTCATATTCGTCGACTTAAATTGGACTCCGTCGGCTTAAGCTTCTGTTTATTGCTTAGTGCTGGTCGCTCAGCTTCACCTGTGAGCTAACCGTTTGCATTTTTGGATTTTATAAAAGTCTTATTATTTATGTTGGGGTTTCCATGTTGTATTTTCATTATTAAAATCTGCCCTGTGTATTTTTTTGCTTTCTAGGATATGTTTGATAAAATCAAATTATGGCTAATTGGGAGTAAATATTTATAAATAAAGTTTTATCGTATTTTAACCTTCCGTGCAATAATCTCTCTAACCTAAATAAATTATTAATGAATTTAAATCCGTGCTAACCTTTATATTCATTCACTCAATTTATTTCATTGTTTACTTAGCCAATAAAATTTAAAAAAATCATTTCCCATCTTCGTCCTCGTACCTTACTGTATTAGTGTACTCTGTTTTCACTTCATGGACCGTCATCCTGGTGATCTCACATTAAAGCTCATCTGTGTCAACTTGCTTTCGCTTATCTAAGATCACCCTGTTATCAGTCGTTATCCATTTGTTTGCTCAGGACTTCTGGTAACACAAGACGGGTCTGCTGCTGCCCCAATTAAGTGACGTGTTTTCATTGTTGAAGCTGCATTTGGCATTATGTGAAACCCAGCAATATAATTCTTTAAGTGGCTTGCTGTCTAGACAAGTACATAGGCCTTAATCGTGTTGGCCATAGTTTTTAGTTTATACAATAATGAATCTTCCGTTTAATAATAAATTTATTTGGCAACAAAGGACAACAGACCCAACAGTTGAAATGATGAGGTTCTCGTTTTCTGTTTGTATCAATGGCAAATTTCCCCATAAATTTAGCTATGAGCTTTGAACCAACGTGATGCAAATGTCGTCATTGCGCAGAGCACCAGCGTTTAGGCGAATTTTAGGATGATCTATTAGCAGAATTACCTAATGTAGCCGTAGTCTTGCACGCACAAAATTTTATCTTTCCATCGCAGGATATACTCGCCATACTTTTGTGGCCGTATTTCTAGGATTCTTAGTTGGTCTGCCACCTAAGGTTGTTGATAAGTTTTTTAAATGGCCTTTGGCTCCAGCAAGCATCTTTCAGTCTTGCTGTGGTAATCACACCTACGTGAGTT
Organism: Eudiplozoon nipponicum; assembly: GCA_029291075.1. Taxonomy (NCBI): domain Eukaryota; kingdom Metazoa; phylum Platyhelminthes; class Monogenea; order Mazocraeidea; family Diplozoidae; genus Eudiplozoon; species Eudiplozoon nipponicum. The sequence goes on from JAQBSW010000090.1 coordinate 167,740, forward strand.
CGTGTTTTCGAGGTGCGCATATGGTTTAGTTTGGCCAAGTAAAGCACTTTCATCAGGGCGTCCAGATAGACTATTTCGTGGACTTGTAGGAGCCTGTCATTTGCAACATCGGCTGCGAAGCTAAGAGAAAAGCGTACCCTGGCTCATAAACTACCAAAATCGTTTTCGGCTAGTCACACTGTGAATGCAGATTGACACTGACTTAGCAGTGATAATTAGCTGAATGCAACGTTGACGCTAAGCAATCTCTGCGAATTGTGCCAAAACTCGATGTATGTACAGTGGTCAATCTGCTAAGTGATTATGAGAATATTCAGTTTCTAAAGAGCAGCTCGTAAACACGTGTACTATCTGTTTAATTAGATACATATCTCAAATGGAAAAGTGAGCGATTGAATGCCTCCTCGAACTTGTTACTAGATAGTTATTGAAAATTGTTTCTTTTATTAATTGAAAGCATTCTTTATTCTAATGACGAATATACCCTGGAATCGATGGCTTCCTTATGAACTATGCCAAGTTGAGTAAGTAGTTTCAGAAGGTACACTAGCGTAGAGCCGCGATTTTGAGGAACAACCTTTCCCGTTTATTTGGAGTATGTCACTGTTATGCCAGCTTACTAAAAGGGTTAAACTATCATTCAGATAAACATCGGTGTATCCGTCTGCTCTGTCGATTGTTGCTATTATCCTCCGAAAAACTCATGAAGAGCGAATATAGCCTACTAGGTCAATGGGCAAGATTTCCACCGATAATGGGATATGTGGACCAAACTCATTTACTCTATCGTATGTTTGGCGGCTTGCCATGATTAATATTCTAGATTGCTCGTTCACTTTCGCCTCGTGACACACAGGATGTAATGACAAAGTATGCTTATTGATAATGTCCTGACAAATATTTTTCGTCTATTTGAAACTTGTATAATAACTCATAGTCCTGAATTCACACAAATAAGGGTTTTCTGGAGGTCACCGCAACACTTCCAGAAATGGATACCGGTGTTGATGGCTGGGTAGATAATCTTAAAGAGCTCCCAGGAGTCATTAATTTTATTCAAGTATTGTCCATTTGGTAGGCTGGTGCTAAACACGTAGAAAATGGTTTTTATCGACATTTTTGGTCTGGAACGTAAAAGCGTGCTTAATGTAAGCTCGCCTGCACTATTTGTTGTTCGGAACCTTTGTACTATTTTCAAGTGTTCTACAATGAAGTGTTATTGCTCCTATATTTTTCAATAAAAATATAAACCGTTACAGGGGTTCTAGAAGTATATATTTGGTATGGTGGAAAAATTAAGGCCTTAAAAGTAATGTTTTGGTCATTTTTGATCAAATGTCTAAGACTATTGGACGGCGCGCGGATACCTGTATTTAATGAATCCTTCCACATGGGCCCAGGGGAAACGGCATCTCCCGGATTTTCTAGTCATGTAAGTCTTTTTTTAGCTTCGTGTTGCAATTTAGGCAAACCACTTTGGAAGTTTAGTTCTTCATCAGGTCATGTATAACGTTGATTATCATTTATACAACTAATAGGCATTGGATATGACAGATTATAGCTTCCATCGTTTGGACAGTTTTGTGCAAAATGATTTCGCTCGATTTGTATTAGGTAATTTTGAGCTTTGTCAGGAGACTTTAACCATGAGTAATATTAACGAGCCCATTGGTTCCATCCGGCTAATATTCAATGTATGAAAACCATCCTATTTAATTAAACAACGCTGTTTGGGTTGGCTAGATCATTGGCTAAAACGTTTGTGTACAAATACCGCATTCCGGGCTACAAATGCAACTGTTGGTTAGATAAGCATTGTCATACTCTGTTAATATTATTCTAGAAAACAATCACTTGATCAAGGTCAGGATGTATGGATTTGTTAGAGTAACAGGTTTTCAGAAATATTTGTAATTATCAATTTTAGCGAACTTTAGAATACATTGCGATTCATTGTGATGGTACCATGTACCTTTTCGGAACCGTCATGTTGGTATTGGTCACTGATGCAATAGCCATCATGTTAGCATTCTTTAAAGACTATATATATATATATATATATATATATATATATATATATATTCTTTATAATGTCCATTCCTTTTTAATTTAACACAGTATTCTTATAATTAGGAAAACACACTTTGTTATTTGTGTTTTCCTAATTATAAGAATATATATATATATATATATATATATATTCTTTATAATGTCCATTCCTTTTTAATTTAACACAGTATTCTTATAATTAGGAAAACACACTTTGTTATTTGTGTTTTCCTAATTATAAGAATATATATATATAAATATAGTGAGTTGGCTTTGAAGTCGCATTGTCGAAGACTATATACATACATTCGTATAAAAGATTATACCGTCCTGTTTTCCTACATTCCTCACTCAAATATATAGTGGTAGGGCGTAATTCCGGCTCCTACTGATGATTCGCTAGTAAGCACGAAACGAATGTGCACGAGGTTATAATTTCCGTTCATACTGTATTTGGTTTAATCTTCTGGTCATATTTGAACTAATTTGTTACTATTAAATACTATTTAACAATAATTGTTTGCGCGGGTGGTGGTAACAATTCTTTAAATCAAGTTTGCGAGCTTGAAGTAAACATCAATCCCATTGTATTTAACCAGTCATCGAACAACATAACAAAACTACCGTCAGTGCGTTGCGGCTGGCGGTAGTTTTGTTATGTTGTTTGACGACTGGTTAGATACAATGGGATTGGTGTTTACTTCAAGCTCGCAAACTTGATTTAAAGAACTATTAAATACTGTTTGTTGCGGAGAACTAATATATATGCAAGTATGTATTAGGTGTTGCGAACCTAGTAACAAATTAGTTCGGTTGTGACCAGAGGGATAAACCAAAGACAGTATGAACGGAAAGTATAATCTCATGCACATTCGTTTCGTGCTTACTGGCGACTCATCTGTAGGAGCCGGTATTACGCCCTTTAACCACTATATATTTGGGTGAGGAATGTGGGATAATAGGATGATACAGTCTCTTAGACGAATATGTAAACCTGCGACTTCACCGCTAATTCACTCTATATAATATATATGCCGAGTCTGTAAAGGATACTAACATTATGGCTGTGTTAGTAACTGATACCAAAATTATAGTTCCGAAAAGGTACATGTTACTAACACTATGGTTTCCGAGTCGGTACATGGTACCAACATGATGGATATAAATGTATGCTATAGTTCACCTAAATTGAGAATTACAACTATTTCTGAACACCTGTTACTCCAGTAAATCCATACACTCTGGCCTTGATCGGTATCAGTTATCACATTTCGCGGTAAGCATGATTACCAGATGCGCAACACCTACTACGAAATTGCATATATATGAGTTCTCCGCTCCAATCAGTCATCATCATGCAGAGCCATACAAAAGCCAGAAGTAACTGTTTCTCTTCCTTATAGCCATAAGTCGTTCATGGTTATATGAGGACGACTTATAGCCACTGTGTCTTACCGCTCCGTAATCTAAACAATAGAGCCTTGGATGACTGAGAAACTTCGAGAATCTTGTGATTGGCAGAGTTCAGTGGGAAAGTATCGTTTCATCTTAAACTGACATTAACGCAAAGTTGAAGCAGATTAGGTTATGAGGTAGGCTACTTGCAACGCTGAGTTCTGATTCTAGTGCATATTTTGTCTCGTGGGTGGTCCAGCGAGATAACCTTGGTCTATTTGTCACATGATCCTATGCTCTAGTTGAACCCAATGTGTTGGGGCCTGATTTATATTTTCATTTGTGTATGTTTGTATTAATGTAATTTATTTTAAAATATTTATTCAGGAAAAACCTCATTGGCAGATGCGTTGCTCGCTTCGAATGGCATTATTTCACAACGGCAAGCCGGAAAACTGCGTTACATGGATAGTCTGACTGCAGAGCAACAGCGTGGCATCACTATGAAGTCCAGTGCAGTATCTCTTTTCTTTGAAGACAAGATGCCTTTGTTGCAGCTTACTTCACTTGACACAAACCGCATTGCAGACAAATCGGACGCATCGATCCCGCAGATTATTCCTAATTCGGCTTCAAAGCAGTTCATCATCAATTTAATCGATTCACCGGGCCATGTTGATTTCTCCTCTGAGGTTCGTCTTAACTACTATTTAGGTGCAATTTTCTGTTTTATTTTGATGTGTGGTAGTTTTGCAAACGCATAATTTATCATCTGTCTAAATATAAAACTGGTTTGTAGCTAGTTTACAGCTGGTTGACCTTTTGTGTCGATCGACATGCGAAGGGCTGTGCACATGAGTGAAGAAATGGATAACCACAGTATGTCTACAACTTGAAATCGCATACAATGCGTAAATATTTAGGCGAAAGACATTAGCTGTATATCTTCTCTTAACTAAATAATCGTTAGTTCGATTTCTGTCCTCATCGGCCATTTCTACCACTGAGTAGTTATCGAATAAAGATATAAACTGGGTTTCGCACAATGGATTGGATTTACTGTTTTATGCAATTTTTAGTTTATGCCAATAATAAATATATGTGCTTTGCGTACATATTGATGTCTTGAAATTAATTTTACGAAAAAAGATGGAATATTTCGATTGCCGTCACTAGTATCATTACATTAGTACAGAAATTTTTACCAACTGCTGCTTGGCCATTCTAAACTGTATAAAGCATGACATAATATTAATTCCAGCCACTTTTATGCATTGTTAATTTGAATTGTGAAGTAACTATTGTATTGAAGCATAAATTTATTATTAGGCAAGCACGACAAAACAAGTCACCAGTTTTTATTTATATCATGTACTTCCAGATTGTGCTATTATGATCTCACCATACTGTAGTCTGGAGCAAAATACTATAGTAGGCAGACGTCAGACAAATTCTAATTGAAAACGCGGCCATTTCGAGACCAGGTTAATTTTTCTCTAAAATCCACCTCGTGAGAGACAGAGATCTATGTCAATGCATGGAATGACATTGCAGTAAATTTGTATCGATCCATAACATATAAAGTCATTGGTTTTGTGGTTGACACGACTAGCTGTGGCATGTCTCTTTTTGTGTCGGGATTTTTGATTTCGTTTCGCCAATCGGATGTTTTATTCATGCTAAGCTTAATATATGTTAATAGTGTATGTTGATGTGACACCTTTGTTCATAAATTTTCTAACTGAGGGAGCTATCGGCAGTATTGTTCAGACTCTGTGTAGAACCATTTTACCATCTCCGGCTGTCGATCAATGTTTATTATGGAAATAGAAAATCCCTGCCACTCGATATTTGCCAGGAGTTTCTTAGGCCGTCATAAAAACATTTTTTCAAAGAACACATTTAGGTATTGCCAACATATGCGCTAAGTTGGTACCATTTGCTTGTTTTTATAAGCAGGTCAGGTGTTTTGGCCACCCAGATTAGTTGGGTCATTCATGCAGATTTCCACAGAATTTATTATTATATATTCATCCAGTCTTGACATAAATTCCCCAAACTTTGTAGTGAAGTTTTTCATCTGTGTTGACAAATTCCTAAACAATGCTTCCAAACCATCAGAATAAACCATTTTGCTGGACAGAAACGCTTTATTTTTGATCAACTATGTATAAGAGTATTCTATAAGGAATTGCATCGACAGCGTATTCTAATTGGGAAATGTGGTCACTAATAATATCTACTTCTGATAACTTAGTAGAATACTTGAAAAATTCTGTTTGTACGACCTATTTGAACAGGGAAGTAATAGAACCATATCTTTATTGGTCGCTGAAACTAATTAAAAATGGCATAGGGAGACTACTATGCGGAAACAGGCCGATAAGTCAGTAAGCAGACTTATTGCTTATTTCCTTTAATCAAGTTTGCGAGATTGAAATAAACACCAGTGCTATTTAACCAGTTGTGCAACAAGCAAATTGACGTCTGTCACATGTGCTGATTCGTTTCAACCTTCCATAATCATTATCAGATTACGACGGCAAACTGACTAGCGAAGATTAAACCATAATGCATATATGTATTGAAAAAAAATTAGATCTGCGGCTCACGCCTATAATTACCCAGAATTAATTGTACTTGACTTGAAATTTCAGCTCCACAATTTCTATGCAGTCACTAATTTTAACTTTCTGTAGCTTCAGCCACATTTATAAGTTATACAGTTAAATAATCACTGACTGCGCGGATTGTGATGATTCCTTAATCAAGTTTGCGAGTTTGTCTATTGGTTTAGCGAATGCTTCACCCAAATTAAGCATCTTGCTGTTCAAATCTCACACCTATGTTCACCATTTATTGCTTTTAAGAAACCAAATGCAAACGCGGAATTTCGTTTACAGGACATTAAGCGCTGTGAGTCTCGTTATGCACACACACACACACACACACACACACACACACATATATATATATATATATATATATATATATATATATATATATATATATGAGAGAGAGAGAGAGAGAGAGAGAGAGAGAGAGAGAGAGAGAGAGAGAGAGAGAGAGAGAGAGAGAGAGAGAGAGGGGTGAATTGCTTGTACATTTTGACCAAGAGAACATATTCTATAACTTTTTTCTTTGTAGGTTTCGGCAGCGGTGCGCATTTGTGACGGCGCTGTTCTGGTTATTGACGTTGTTGAAGGTGTTTGTCCGCAAACACGCACAGTTTTGCGCCAGGCTTGGTCGGAACGTCTTCATTTGATATTGGTACTCAACAAAATTGACCGGCTTGTTCGTGAGCTGCGTATGACTCCATCGCAGGCACACGACTGTCTTGTCCGACGCATTGAAGAGGTGAATGCGTGCATTGCTGAAATGTTTGCAGCAGAAACTATGCAGACCAACTACAATACTCATCAAGTAAGTGCACTACTGTCTATGCCATTTACATAGTTGAAAAATCTTTTTAAAGAAACTAATAAAACTAATTGGAATGAGGTTAAATAGTATCACATTAACTTAAAGCCGCATAATGACACAAGTAATCCGACGAATATGATGCGTGAGTTTTGGGAATTGACCAATTTTTAACGTTATTATTTATGCTGATAGCCTGCGTCACGAATGTATGTTTATTTAATTTTTCTTTCTTTTTATTAATATTGTGCCCAAAGTGACCACAACAGTAAGTTGGTGTCGGAGTTGATTATTTAACACCTAACCTTCTTAATAGACTCAGACAGTCGAGGTTCAGCTCCGAGCCTACATGCTGCGAGGCTTCGTTTAATAACGGGTAAAAGGGCGAAGTTATTCTCTCATACATTATATAAACCGTATGATGATGGGCAACAGACCATCTAAGAGGAATATAAAAATAAAAACCATCTTTTCGCATTATAAATTGGCAACTTTGTTTTATAACCAAAATAAGACCGCTTCGAATAAACAAATGCATCAGTTAGCGTGCAGTATAAATGGGTCTGCTATTTATGATTTGTTTTATAGGGTAGATATGTGAAAAATTACAGCAAATAAGCCGAAAATTGTAGTCCTCAAGATAAAACCCCTCCGTTACGATTCTTAGAAAATCCAATATAGTTGCGTACTACTCTGAGAGTAAATAATGGCTGTCATCACTTGAACCCTTTAATCAAAAGGTCTATCCGATAGGAATCTATCACTGTTCACGTCACAATTGCCTCATCTACTTGCGTGAGTTTCATAGATAAGTATAGACAAACCAATTATTACTCGATTTTAAAACATGTGCGGATCACCTATCCGTGTATGTTCAATGATTATTTTCAATTCGTTGTAAAGTTAGCTAAATTGAGCGTTACAAATCATTTGATGTGTTCGTTTGATTTTGAATCGTTTTTTACTAATGTTCCTTTAATGGAAACTATGAATTTTTTTATGTCACTATGTGGGGATTTAAAACAAAGTTGGAGAGGATGTTGTATCTATGCTGTTTAGATATTCGATTCAGATACAGATAAAAAAGGTGGTTCCGTTCTGGCGCTCATCATAGGCGATTTGTTTATGTCCATGTTGCAAATAAATAACTGATTTAATGAGTAAGTTGATACTATACAATCCTTATGTTGATGATATATTTTTGGTCTTTGATGGGTGTGAGCATTTCTGGAGAACTTGTCAATAAATTCAATAAATAGAATTCGAATATTAGATTTACATTTGAAAATGAAGGGGATTGCACTCTAGCTATCATTGGTATGCTGCTAAAATGTAGACCTGAGGGCACGTTGTGCAGATCAGATTTCTGTCGAAAATATGGACAGTGCAATATTTTCCTTTCAAGAGTTGCTGTCCATGGAAATGGAAATAATACTTAGCTAAGACACTATAATAAGACATTGCGCATTTGTTCGCCAGATCGTTTTCAGTCTGGTGGATGGTGTGCGCAACTCTCATATCATTAACGGCCACCCACTTCATTTCATATCATTAAGTATAAACATAATGATATCATAAAATCCGCTGCGAATGTCTTCACTATTGCTAAGAAACTTGCGCATATTCACTTAGAGTATAAATGTAAAGAGACAATGAAGTTCATAAGAAATAGATTGCGTTCTGCTTTGGCTTTTACATATTCTGTAGCTGACTTAGTTTTGGTAACACCCACCACTAAACTTTCTCTACCCAGTGTGAAAGATAAGATTTATCTGTGATCTGCATCTAGCGTTATCTGTAATTAGAATTTTACTGTGGACAAGCACATACCAATCTGGTGATTACAGAATAAGATTGGTGTCGCGCGTACATGTATAACTAGACATGTCATAATCTGTAAAATTGCGACATGCCAACGAAGCGCTTTTCAGTTTTAATAAAAGCTAGGTGTGTTGGCACGCTTCCCTATTTGGAAGCTATTTGAATAGATCGACTTTGACCAGAACTGTACAAGCGTAAACAATTTTATCGTGCACTTGTATTGTCATGAGGCTTTCAAAGTCCTCTGTAGAATTGCTCTTAAATATGTTTCCATTTTTCAACAATTTAGAGAAAATCAACAATAAAGAAATACATGGTTGACATCTAGCAGCCATTGTTGGTCTTCGTGTGTGCCTAGGCTCCAAGGTAGGCTCATTGAATTTGGGGTCATTCTTCCGGCAATTTGGCAATCGCTTATGGCTTGCGAACTGCGCGTGCACTGTACACACATGGTTTCAGTTATGGAGTCACGAATTGTTTTCAGCAATTCACTATGTTTTGTGATTCTGGCGAAGCATACGGAAAAATGTTTTATTTCCTCTCTGTCAATGGTAGTGATCGAGCCATGTATGCTGCTGCCTTCCTGTTGCCCATTGTTGTAGTGAAAACCTCACATTACCATATATATATATATATATATATATATATATATATATATATATATATATATATATCTTAGACCCGCATACGTAACACTTTTTCTATCTCACTATTACCTTAAACGCTCGAAATCCATCTTCCCGGACCATATGATTTTGAAGAGCTAGCGTACGATTTCGCTTCTCCTGATAGTGTATGCAATAGTTTCATGTGCATGCCCGGACCCACATATTAGTTGACTTCGAAAGAATGATGTTTGCATGTCGAATTAATCTGGCCTTTTAATTTAATATCTCCGTTTTTAGTCTTCCACTAAATTGTGTTCCTTATTTGAGGAGATTTTGATATTGCGTTCTTTATTAATCGATTTTGCGGAGAATAATTTCGTGTTTACGATTTTGTTACTACGTCTTCCTTTCAGTCGGGTAAATTTTCACAGCTTGTTTTGGTAGTGTGATTATGGAGCTATCTAAGCGATCTTATGAAGTATCATAGCAACTGGTTGTACCATTCGTGATGTTCTGTGGTATGTCTCGTCTCTCTATCCCCGTCCTGTGATTCATATTGTGTCACTTAAAAATGAAAACTTCTTTACTTTGAAGAATGGCTGCATTACTATATTTCAGATCGTCTGTGACGAGTTTTTATCATTCAAATAATAATAATAATTTTCTATTATATTCAATACTTTAGCTCTAAACTGAAACGACTTTCATTTATCAACATACCTTAACTTGTGGTTATCTTGGCTGTTGAAACGAACATTGGTTGCGCGGGTGGTGATAACAATTATTATAATCAAAGTTGCGGTCTTGATATAAACACCTGACCCATTAATTACTTACATATGTCAGTATTTACAATTCTTAGTTTATACTGACATATGTAAGTAAATAATGGGTCAGGTGTTTATATCAAGACCGCAACCTTGATTATAATAATCTTGGCTGTTTCATACAGAGGATTATGCCAGTTTGTTGTGTCGCTTATCTCCAGAATAAAAGGTCTGCAGCACAATCGAAACGTCATTTTATACAAAAATTATGTCTAGTCCAGCGTTATCACTGCTGTTAAAGATGCTTCGCACCAGTCAGTGTTTAAATTTTATCGGAGGCACCAGTGAGCAAGCGTCTATTCAAGGCTAAATGTTCCGTCTTGCATCCGTCATAAAAGACGGCCGGATAACAGCTGGGTGAACCCGCAACTTCTTTTGAATACTGATCTCAGTACTGTTTCAGATATCATTTTTATTTGACGCTGTTCAAATTCGCTTTGACAGAATTTAATAGATTAAAATGAACCAGAATTTCCATTTCAGTCGTTTAGTTAGCAACACGTGGATTTGCGCTTCGATCGGTGGTATCACAATGAGTTCTTAATGCCTGCCTGGTGATCCGAATTCGCGAGCCGCATCGTATCTGACCAACTCTATTCCATTTAACAACCCTGCATTGACTTCGTCCTACCTATATTTGGTTATTGCTGATGTCGCCTTGCTCGAATGCTAACTTGGCCATAATGGTGTTGTGGAGAGGTTTAGTTTGCCTCATTTCTGTGAGTTATCCTGATAAATTTACTCATAATAGCAAGGTTTTCCTTCTCTCTCTACCCCTCTCCCTTTCTCGTAAATCTCAATAATAATTTATCTAAATTCACTTATATACTTTTTTCACTCCTTATGGTTATATGGCAGTGAAACATTAGTCACTTGACTTTTGTGTGGCTGGAAATAATGATGACCTATGTTTGCACTAGCAACAACAGTGCTTTCGTTCACCAATTTTATCTTGTTTTTGGAGTTTTAATGCTCTGACTAAGTCAGCATCAAGAAGAATTTAATAAATTTTCTTTGCAGTTACGCTAAGATTTGCCGTTGTGTTTCACGTAATCAGTCACCGTTTGAGCCCCCATTTCTCCAAATGGAAATAAATTAATCTATTCATATAATAACTATTGCAATTTGTCAGCCAAGTTCAAATCCCGGTTGTAGCTGTTCGCTTAACTACTAGTGGGTACACACTAGACTTTTTGAAAGGATTTGATTATATCTATGTTGTCAATAGCATTGTATGAGATTTCAAAGTAAATTCATCCCTTAGACCGATTTCTTCTCTATTGGGAACTCGTAAATTACTTGCCAGACTTACCGTGAGTGAATCCCGAACCTTGGCATTTATCAATTTTGCCATCCCTACCGCAATTTGAAATTAAGTACCAATATCCTTGGGCTTGTCTTGCCTTTTGTGTTCTATAATGCCAGATCATGTTTGTCTAGTTATAACATAAGACATAGGTATCACATGAATGATGGGCTGATCACAACCTAATTTGGTATTATATGTATGTATCTATATATATATATATATATATATATATATATGACTTAAGGAGAATTTTAACAACATTATTTAAAAAAATTAATTAATAGAAACTGGTGAATAGGCAGACCCATTTTGAGAAGTCTTCTACTGATAATCCTTGTGATGGAGTTGGTGGTACAGAGATTAACGACTCACAGTGCAGCATTCCCGTTGCTAATTGGTCTAGTGGTCTCGAGTGTACAGATGACTCTGCATTGTATTTTAGCCCAGACAGAGGCAATGTCATATTCGCTTCAGCTATCGACACTTGGGGCTTTTGTTTGACAGACTTTGCTCTGTTGTGGGCACCTCGACTTGGAATAACAGGTGTTGCTAACACGAGACAATTCTCTCGACTCCTGTGGGCTGATTGCTATCTGTCAACTTCCGCATCAGGTTCTGTCAGCAGTTGCTCTGCCAAGGCAAAAACTGTTGATGTTGGTGAGAAGAAACAGACCAAAAGGATACTCAAAGGGGCTAGAGCTAAAGGAAAAAAGCCTTTATTTGTGCAGCTCGTGTTGGAACAAATTTGGTCGGTGTATGATGTAAGTCACTTTTGCCTAACGTAAAACGTGTACTGACCTATGCGCTCTTTGTTGTAACCTTAACTTGGTTTACTCTTTTTTGTATGTTCGGTTGTATTGGTTCATTGCTAGCTGGACTTAATACGCCATAATCTTATGCATACATATAATTCATATAGCTAGGCAATTGAAAATTGTAATTGCTTCTGGCTGAGTCAAATACTGGTTCTGCAAGTAAGCGCTGCCGAACTTTTTCAATTGAACTCCGAATAGAGCACTAACAGCGCTCAGCGTTGCGAAATCCAGTAATGTTGATATAATTAACGAGAGCCCACGAGGTGCAATAAATTTAGTTGAATAGGATAGTGCAAATTATGCTCAACTACTTAGGTGGAAAATTCATTGTATGACTTTTTCAGTGCGTCTTACAGTTAACCACCTGTCCATTACACTAGATTTTTAGTCACCATTTGACCAGTCGGTATATATTCAGTGAATGTGTTTATACGAATAGATCAATTGGAACTCGGCCTGCATTAGTCACGATACATTGTGTCATTTGGAATTTGCAATTGCTTCATTCTTTCAAACAATGTTTAAGACAGACTTACATTAACAGTCCTGTTAATTTATACATGAATGCTCAAGTTTCGAATAATTTCATTTAGGTGGAAGACACTTTAAGCTTGACACGCAACGATAATGGTGAACGGCTTTTGGATAGTTGCGCGGAAATTAGATTATATTTAAGTAGTACAAACTTCAGATGTAGTGTTAGACATTACGCTACATGGCGTCCCCGAGCACCCGGACAACGGTGGACTAAACTAGATCATGTAACAATTAGTTATAGATGGTTTGGCTGCATCCAGGATTATCGTTCTTTTTGGACCACTTATTTCGACTCGGACCATGCACTTATCCATTGTCAATTCGCACTAAAATTTTCCCGGAATATCATCATCATCACGTCCAGCCTGCCAAAAGTCAAAAGTGATTAATGTTTCACTGCCATATAACCATAAGGAGTGAAAAAAGTATATAAATGAATTTAGACAAATTATTGTTGAGATTTACGAGAGAGAAAGAGAGAGAGGGGTAGAGACAGAAGGAATACCTTGCTACTATGAGTGAATTTATCAGGATAACTCACAGAAATAATACAAACTAAACTTCAAAACAACACCATTATGGCCAAGTTAGCATTCGGGCAAGGCGACATCAGTAATACAGCTTCCTTGCGGAAGCCACTGTATCACGTCATAAACAAACCAAACCTCGCAGCTAACTTTGTCCTACTAAGAAAAGAAAGTTACGAAGATGATTCTACTAGACATCTGCAACAAGATCGCCACTGAGCTCAAATAGATGCAATATCGCTAAGGGTTTCTAACCAAGAACTGTAATGCGCACGAGGACCCCATTCTGGCAGACGAGTGGGTCCTATACTACCCAATTTGGATGTAAATGACTTTAATTGTTTCTGCCATGTCAAAATCTGCCCACTTTGTTTCTTACGCCAATTTGGTGCTGGATGAGAGAACAGAGCTCTATTGGGCAATCGAAATGAGGGCATACGCAAAACGTGGTCGAGCCAACGAAGTTGATGGAACCTTATTTGTTTTTCTAACGACGAGCACCTATTGTCAGATCGAAAAATACGTCTACGCATTACATTTAAATACTATTTGTTTCGAAGACCTAATAAATATGCAAGTATGTATTAGGTTTTGCGAACCTAGTAACAAATTAGTTCAGTTGTGACCAGAAGGATAAACCAAAGGCAGCATGAACGGAAAGTATAATCTCATGCACATTCGTTTCGTGCTTACTGGCGACTCATCAGTTGGAGCCGGTATTACGCCCTTTAACCACTATGTATTTGGTAGAAGAATGTGGAATAATGGGACAGTACAATCTCCTAGACGAATGTGTAAACCTGTAATAGTGAAGCTAACATAATCTAAAGTCAACGACAATGCGACTTCACACAATAGCCATAGTGTGAGTTAGCATTGAAGTCGCATTGTCGTTGACTTTAGATTATGTTAGCTTCACTATTACAGGTTTACACATTCGTCTAGGAGATTGTACCGTCCTATTATTCCACATTCTTCTACCAAATATATAGTGGTTAAAGGGCGTAATACCGGCTCCTACTGATGAGTCGCCAGTAAGCACGAAACGAATGTGCATGAGATTATACTTTCCGTTCATGCTGCCTTTGGTTTATCCTTCTGGTCACAACTGAACTAATTTGTTACTAGGTTCGCAAAACCTAATACATACTTACGTCTACGCATGTCAACGTTAGTTATTCGTTGTTGGTAACCAACATGTGCTATACTTCTCAAACAACGATGATCGAATGCCTGTAAGCGTCTCAGATCATCAACTCTAACAGGCCAAGTTTCACGAGCGTACAGCTAGACTGCGCGTACGGATGCATTGTAAACACGACGTTTAAGGCAAAGTGAAATATTGGCGTTTCTCCATAAATGACGAAGGTTCGAGAAAGCTATTCTAGCTTTCGCGTTACGTATTCTCACCTCGTAGGACATATTGCCTACGTTATTGATAGAGCTCCCAAGATATGTAAACCTGTCGACTATGTCAAGATCTTCATTCTGCAGTCGCAACGTTGGAGTGAGTGGTGGGTGATCCTGTAACAGTATCTTACATTTAGAGGGTGCGAATTTCATACCGAAAGACGGAACAACGTCTGTTAATCTATTCAAGGTGGCCTGGGCAGCATGCTGATTGTCGAATAATAGTACGATATCGTCCGCATAGTCAAGATCGACTAGTTTATCTCCCGGGAGAACTTCAACTCCAGCGTCCTGAATGTGTGAGAGAGTGTTGTTCATAATAGCATCGATTACAAAATTAAACAAAAATGAGGGAAAGTGGACAACCTTGACGAACACCATTGCTGGTTGTAAAGTTATGCGTTAATTCGTTGTAGACCTTAAGGCGACCAGAAGTATTTGTGTAGAGAGCTCGTATAATATTAACACATTTTGTGGGCACACCGCTTTTCGACAAGATATAGAATAAAACATTGCGATCCACCGAATCAAATGCACCCTTAAAGTCTAGAAAGACGGCTATTGTGGGATGGTGATATAAATGTCTCTGTTCGAGAACTTGCCTTAACTTAAAAATATTATCTATACAGCCTCGTCCGGCGCGGAATCCGGCCTGTTCTTCTCTTGTATTTTATTCACCTGAAGTGCTAAGAAGACGTAGGATAATCGAAGCAAATAACCTAGACACGACCGGAGTCAAACTTGAATCACGATTGTTATCGCACGAATTACGATTGCCTTTTTTGAAGATAGGAATGATGGTCGACTCATTTCAGTCAAGTGGTACGGTTTCCTCATTCCATGTAGTATGAAAAAGTTTGGTCAACGCTCCTGAAATTATATCGCCACCATCCTTAAACAATCCCGGAAGTAAATCATCGGGGCCTGCGGCTTTGCGGCGTTTAGTAGATAGGATTGCATCGAATACTTCTAACTCTGATGGTTCTTCGGGACTAACATTCCACACTGTTGATGCAGACTACTTATTTTATCGGTTATTAATTCGTTGTTACTATCATTTATAGTTTCGCTAACTTTTAATTTCCTCGGACCTGTTGCGCGAATAAGTTGGAACGAAACAGCGACAATTACCTGACGCGAAAGCTACTTACATTTCTTCAGCCTTTGTGGTCCAAAAGTTTTCGCGATTGCCTTTTAGATTGTGCTTAAGTTGGCGTCTTATATTGCGACGGGTATTATTAGGAGTCGAGCCAGGTGGAATTTGGCGCCTTATTTCGTGTACCTCCATAGATTTTACAGAGAGCCAGTGATTATTTCTACGGGGGCCTGCAAAGCCACGTACATTAGTACCTGCATTGTGCATAGTGGAACTTATATTGGACCAAAGTTTATTCGGATTTTCGCTATTCAGACCAGTTAGATTAGCCTTTAGAATATTTTCATAGTTTTGTCGGAAGAATGGTTATTCGAGTTTGCCTACATCAATTTGGGGTTTATTCTTAATTATTCTAAACTAACTGGACTTGATGGCGCAAATCCGAATTTACTTTGGTCCAAGATAAGTTCCACTATGCACAATGCAGGTATGTGGCATTGCAGGGCTCCATGGAAATAGATACTTGAAACTAGGCGCAAATTCCACCTGGCTCGGCTAATAATAATACTCGTCGCAATATAAGACGCCCACTTTAGCGCAGTCTAAAAGTCGATTTCGAATCCTTTTGGACCCGAAATGCTAAAGAAATGGAAGAAGTTTTCACGTCCGGTAATAGTCGCTGTTTGTTCCAACTTATTTCCTCAACAGGCCCGAGAAAATTAGCAGTAAGTGAAACTATTAATGATAGTAACAAAAATTTAAAACCGATTAAATAAGTCGTCTTTATGGGTGAGCTGAACACTTTAGAGATCAATTTTCTTGGCCACTCGCGTCAGTTTCGATTCCCGAAAGCATGTCTGCATCAAAAGTGTGGAATGTTAGTCCTGAAGAACCATCCGAGTTAGAAGTACGCGATGCAATCCTATCTCTTAAGCGCCGCAAAGCCGCAGGCCCCGATGATTTACTTCCGGGATTGTTTAAGGATGGTGGCGATATAATTTCAGGAGCGTTGACCAAACTTTTTCATACTATATGGAATGAGGAAACCGTACCACTTGACTGGAATGAGTCGACCATCATTCCCATCTTCAAAAAAGGCAATCGTAATTCGTGCGATAACCATCGTGGTATAAGTTTGACTCCGGTCGTATCAAGGTTATTTGCTTCGATTATCCTACGTCGTCTTAGCGCTTCACGTGAATCACAAACAAGAGAAGAACAGGCCGGATTCCGCGCAGGACGAGGTTGTATAGATAATATTTTTACGTTAAGGCAAGTTCTCGAACAGAGACATTTATATCACCATCCCACAATAGCCGTCTTTCTAGACTTCAAGGGTGCATTTGATTCGGTGTATCGCAATGTTTTATTCCATATCTTGTCGAAAAGCGGTGTGCCCACAATATTATACGAGCTCTCTACACAAATACTTCTGGTCGCGTTAAAGTCTACAACGAATTAACACATAACTTTACAACCAGCAGTAGTGTTCGTCAAGGTTGTCCACTTTCCCCATTTTTGTTTAATTTTGTAATCGATGCTATTATGAACAACACTCTCTCACACATTCAGGACGCTGGAGTTGAAGTTCTCCCGGGAGATAAACTAGTCGATCTTGACTATGCGGACGATATCGTACTATTATTCGACAATCAGCATGCTGCCCAGGCCACCTTGAATAGATTAACAGACGTTGTTCCGTCTTTCGGTATGAAATTCGCACCCTCTAAATGTAAGATACTGTTACAGGATCACCCACCACTCACTCCAACGTTGCGACTGCAGAATGAAGATCTTGACATAGTCGACAGGTTTACATATCTTGGGAGCTCTATCAATAACGTAGGCAATATGTCCTACGAGGTGAGAATACGTATCGCGAAAGCTAGAGTAGCTTTCTCGAACCTTCGTCATTTATGAAGAAACGCAAATATTTCGTTTTGCTTTAAACGACGTGTTTACAATGCATCTGTACGCGCAGTCTTAATATACGCTCGTGAAACTTGGCCTGGTAGAGTTGATGATTGGAGACGCTTACAGACATTCGATCATCGTTATTTGAGAAGTATAGCACATGTTCGTTACCAACAACGAATAACTAACGTTAACATCCGTAGACGTATTTTTGGATCTGACAATAAGTGCTCGGCGTTAGAAAAACAAATCAGGCTCCATCAACTTCGTTGGCTCGGTCACGTTTTGCGTATGCCCTCATTTCGATTGCCCAATAGAGCTCTGTTCTCTCATCCAGCACCAAATTGGCTTAAGAAACAAGGTGGGCAGATTTTAACATGGCAGAAACAATTAAAGTCACTTACATCCAAATTGGGTAGTATAGGATCCACTCGTCTGCCGGGATGGGGTCCTCGTGCGCATCACAGTTCTTGGTTAGAAACCCTTAGCGATATGGCATCGAATCGAGCTCAGTGGCGATCTTGTTGCAGATGTCTAGTAGAATCATCTTCGTAACTTTCTTTTCTTAGTAGGGCAAAGTTAGCTGCGAGGTTTGGTTTGTTTATGACGTGATACAGTGAAATCCGCAAGGAAGCTGTATTGCTGATGTCGCCTTGCCCGAATGCTAACTTGGCCATAATGGTGTTGTGGAGAGGTTTAGTTTGCCTCATTTCTGTGAGTTATCCTGATAAATTTACTCATAGTAGCAAGGTATTCCTTCTCTCTCTACCCCCTCTCTCTCTCGTAAATCTCAATAATAATTTGTCTAAATTCACTTATATACTTTTTTTCACTCCTTATGGTTATATGGCAGTGAAACATTAGTCACTTGACTTTTGTGTGGCTGGACATGATGATGATGATGCTGCCGCTGACATCCGAAATATCTCCAAAAACCAAAAAAACTGGAACGCAGCCCGTGTCAATCACAACACTAGTCATGTTATTGTGAACAATGAAGTTTCGCAATTTTTAATTCCTTAAGATAAACTAGTTAGATGAAGGTGATCTTTTGAAAAGTGGTCAACCTGCTGTTTTCTATTTTTCCCTAGATAATATCTGCCTGAAATGGCCTATTTCAGTTATTTGACTAAAAATTATCTCTGAGGTTATACATGCTGACGTCATGAGCGTCACCGCGATCGTTGTATAACGCTGCAATTCTAATTTTTATATAGTCAAGTGGGACTCCTAGGGTTAAATTTTTTTCTCCAAATTTGTTCAATTTATCTTTAGATATTTTACCAGATTATGAAGTATTTGGATTACGCTTTCATTCGCTTGAAACATCATCTGCTTCAGTATCTTCAGCAAGAGTACTTTCCCTTCTGGTAGTGGGAGTATGTCTTTCACTTACAAACCATCTTTAGAGACTGTCCCTTACCGTTGGTGTTATGGTTTACGCACCTGTGTCTAGTTTGGCTGTACCGGAGGCGCCAATGCGCAGTTAACTTATTATGCCAGACAGTCCAATGAAGTGGGCTCAATTTCCCATTAGGAATAATGTAATTTCTTCAAAAATTAAAGCTACTAAAATAGCATCAGCACGTTATACTTTTTGAATGCTGTGTATTAGATTTAGTAATAGTAGCGGTAGTGGTAGGAGGGATGTTTGTTGTGGTGGTAGTTGTGGCGGTAGTTGTGGCAGTATTATTATTATTATTAGCAGTGCTAGTAGTAGTGGTGGTGGCATTGCTATTAGTATTAATATTGGTAATAGTTGTAGGAGTAGTGATATTAGTAGTTGTAGTAGAAGTGGAAATAGTAGTATCAATGGTTGTCATCGCAGTAGTAGTGATGGTATTATTTGTATTAGTAGTAGGGACAGCATTCTTAGTAGTAGATGCAAGAATGATACTCCAGTAGCTCGGGTGGCAATGGCTGTTAGAGACATTTGACAGAAAATTTAATTCTGCCCGAAGCTGTATCTTGACTTCGCGTGCAAGTTTTGACTACCTATTGCAGATACCTATATTTTTATGTTCAAGTAATAAAAATAAAGGTCTTGTTCACTCAGAAAGTTTTATTTTAAAACGTATGTATCCATTAATCATAGCATGTCAGTCATTTTATCCCGTATTGCAGACTTGTCTGAAACAGACTTATGGCGAAAACCTCGAGAAAAGCTGCTTTATGTTGCCATGCAGATATCCCCGGTCATTCGAACAATAGATGTGCAAATTAAAATAATAGGCTGAGTGGCACGGGGGCACTGCTGGTCACTCTCATGACGTTGTTGTTGCTCTAAGCGGAATTGACAAAGATTACCTAAATGAGTAATGATATTATTCTTTAGCCATTCCAGATCGTTTTATGTTGCCACAGTCGTAAGCCAGTGCCAGGTTTGACTTACTAGCATTATCAATAAGCTTATAACAGGCCATTCAAATGGACTCTTATAACATTAACTGGAGAAGTATTAAAATCGGTTCCTGGTGCCTTTTAAAATGTGATTTTTGGAATATAGTGCTTGTTTAACCATTTAAGCAAAGGAAGCTATCAAATTAAACTAACATTGAGATTGTGCTCGTCATTCTTGAATATCATTTCAATTAAGAGCAAAATAACCTAATACAAATCTTCATTTCCCACTGCGAATAGGCGACCTGGTACTCTTTTACATGAATAACACGGCCAATAATTGTTACATACCGCATCGGTCGGCGCCAGAATGACATCGGGCCAGACAATGGCGCGCTAAGGTTTAAGATATTTATGCTAATCTGACGAAGGATCAATATCATCGTGTACTCATCGGAGTGCATGTAAAGGCCGTGCTAACTTAAAACCACTAATCAGAGGTTGATTATTGTTTGATAGATTTGAGGAATGTCGTAAAAACAGTTCTCATGCACGAGCTCCAGAAATAACTAGAGCTAAGGCTACTGGTGTCCAGATCTTCATTTTTTATCGAAACAACGCGAAAAATTACGCACAGTGGACTTCCAGCAGCCTTAGATGAACTTGGTGTGTTACTTAAACCGAGTGGTAGTTTATTCATATGTCCTGGGAATATGAGGACTCAGTTGAGGACTAGTTAGTCTGTTACGGCTGCTAAAAGGCACAGCCACAGTATCCATATTGCTTGTCTCCAAGCGACCAGAATTGCTTGGAGCAATATAAATTATCTCATACCAACCTATTTACGGCGAAACACATTATTCTGCAATCTTAATGGAGAAGTGATCCTGTCGGGTAATGCTTTGTCTTTCTGCTATCCAGTATTGCAGCGCAAGTCTTATTTGACAAGAGAGTTATAAACTATCGTTTGAGCTATGCTAGATTTCGCGTAGCCAGCCTGGTTCTCGAAGTCTTAAATGTGTGCGTGCTAACTCAATCATTCTGTTAATGAAATGAATTGCTTCCTTTAAGAGCTACCAGATTATGCCTCTGACCTTGGGCGACGTTTCGGCATGTTAGTACCTGATGGGGGTTCAATGATAAACCAGGTCAATACTGCACGGGGAACGGAGCTTTTGAAAATCTGCTCCTGGTTAAAACTAGCCTTCATAGCAGCATAAGGTTCTCCAGTTTTGTCCTGATTAAACGAACATTGGTTGCGCGGGTGGTGATAATTATTATAATCAAGGTAGCAGTCTTGATATAAACACCTGACCCATTAATTACTTACATATGTCAGTATAAACTAAGAATTGTATAGTGTGATTGATGAAGAATAAATTCAATAGGAATGGGCGACCTAGTATTCATTTAGAGCCCACACATAACTTTGCATTTGTGAATTTGCGGTTGTTGGGCTAGTCTAACACTGTGTAGTAATAATAGTATTTAATTATATGCATTTCTTTATTTTGAATGCACTTATTAATAACGAAATGTATCAAAATAGCGAATCCATTAAAAAGGACAAAGTGAGTAAAAATGCTTTTCGAATTACAGTCTATAGCTATAAAAAACTATTTTATCCAGAAACTCATTTGCAAGCCATCTGTTTCAGCATAAGCACTTCCACTTTTGCACCATGTTAAATTATGGGTAGTTTTGTTTTTATCCGCAATCATGACAGGATCGTTATTTTGTTTATAGTTGTTGCTTTTTGAACTATCTCACGGTTCTGAGCTTTTTGTTTATACCGTAAATCGGTTAAGAAGACAGCGTGAACGCGTATATTTATTGGTTTTAATGTCTTCACTTTCGAGAGCACCATATGGATGGGCGGCCCAGTGTTATTTCACAGCCGTCGCTACTCAGAATTCCATATTAATGTGGCGGTGGAGCATCGGTTTTTCAACGCCGTGCTGCATTTCTGTGTTTTGTATACCTGTGAATAAATACGTCATATACTTTCATTGTATTCACAGCTATCTCTGTTCGTTCCCGAGGGTTACGGTAATCGGCCTGTCTTACTGCAGCGGTCTGTATTGGGAGATCGGCCTCCTTTTATCAATTGTTTCTGTATCTGTTTTTTTGTTAAATTGTCTTGGTCTACCTTTTTCTAATAATACTTTTTTCAGAGTCTGGCCGGCTGCTATGATAAAGCTAAAGTTTCCAAAATGGCGGCAGTTCTTGGTATTGAAATGTCAGAAGTCCTACTTCGCCAGTTGAGGCCTCCTTTGGACGTGGCTGAGCGTCATGCTGCTAGTGGTCTTCCGAGAAATCAAGGCCAAGTAATTTTTTATTTTAGTTACGTTTTATTATTAATTATTTGTTATGAATTGCATAGTTGGTTTATAAAATACTTGGTGTTCCAAATGCACTATGTGTGGATAGACCAGTTTGAGACTGGGTGAACAATTCGGACTAAACGTTCATTGATTGCGCGGGCGCTGATAATTATCTAAATCAACGTTTCAAGCTTCATGCAAACACCGATCCCATTATATCATGCTCGAGACCTTGATTTAAAGATATGTTATCGCCGTTTGCGCAATCAATGATCGTGTATGTATATGCATATTCAATTCAATACCACATCCTCAGGTAGCGTGGTGTCTTTTTTCATAATGACAGATGTGGGTGACTAATTGGACCATTGAGTCTAAAGTGATTCTATTTACGCTTCACCTGTAGGCAAGGCTAATAGAAGGTTAATCGATGCGATGTCCGTAGTCGGGCTAGTCTTTTCGTTTCCAATACTTGATGAGTTGTTATCTGTACATTGTATATTCGTGCTGTATCCTCATGCTTGTTTTTACGCGCTTTTTGCATTGATTTTTGTCTGTTTCTGCTGTTTATCACAAATTTGTGCATTTATTGTATGTGCCAAATGTAAGACTGGGTGCTTTATTTACTGTATTGTCTCAAAATGAATGCCAGTCAGACATTACGAATGCTACTGGTTTCATCATCATCATCATCAGTGTCAACACAACATTCAAAACACTGCAACTATGTAAAAACTAAAACAGATCCAGTGTTCTTATAGCACGAGCAGATTATTTTCTGTTAGCTGGACTTCTTCTGGTACTTATAAAACTGTGCTTTAGTTAGCGTATAATTTCTCTAAAAGTTATCGTAATTCTTTTGGTTTGGAAAAGCTGAGGAGATGGACGAAACCTTCGCATCTGGTAAGAGTCGATGTTTGTTACATTGTATAATAGGTTCGATCGAAATGAAAGTTAGCGAAACAATAAAGGATTGTAACAATAAGCTAGTGTGGCTCTTCAAAGATGAATTTTCTTTGGAATTTGAATCAGTCCCGATCTCTGAAATATAGCTCAATCAACAATGTGGAACAATAATGCCGTTCAATCATAATTATAACTATGGAATGCAATCTTCTCTATCAAACATCGCAAATTTACAGGTCCTTATGTTTTCCTTCCAACCTTATCTAAAGAAGGTGAAGGCATAATTTGTGGCGCGTTGACTATTCTTTTTACTACTATGAAGAGACAGTGCTGCTGCTTTGGATCTACTCGACCATCACCCATATCTTAAAACAAAGCAAACGTAATTAGTGCTACAACTATTGTATTATAAGGTTCGCTCCAGTTATGTTTTATTTGCTTCGACTATCTTACGTCATCTCAGCGCAAGGGAAGAAAAAAGCCAGATTCTGGTCACTAAGCAGTTTTATAGGCAATACGTTTTTTTAGAAATGCAAATACTTTAGTTGCGACATGTGAATCGTCATTTCACTTTAGCCGTCTTCATAGACTTCTATGATGCATTTTACTCAATGGACCGCAATACTCTACTAGATATTCTCTCGAAAAGCGATATGCCCGTTTGCTTAATGGTATTAGTGCTCTCTACAAAATCACTTTTGGTCGCGTTAAGGTTTTCAAACAACTTAACCATTAGCATTGGAGTTCTGCGCCATTTCTGTATAAACACCAGTTTATCAATTGGTCTCAAAGGCAGTTCTTAAAATACAAAGGTACGTGCTGCCTTCCCACAAGTTAGTGAATCTTTGTTCTTAAGAGTTGATGATCTTAGACTCCTACTTAGATTCCATCACCGTTGCCCGATTTTCACATGGCAGAAACAGCTAACATAATCAGCAGTCCCATCGGGTGGTGTAGGATCCGCTCATCTTCCAGGATGTGAATCCACCTTCACTTTATAGTTCTTGGTTGAAGACATTACGCGATATGAAATCGTATCGAGCTCAGTGACGATATTGTTACAGACTTCTAATAGATTAATATTCTCAACTTTATTTTCTTTGTTGGGCAGAGTCAACGGCTAATTTTGGTCTTATCTATGGAGCACTATAATGAAACTAACAAGGACACTGCATTACCTATGATTCCTTGCTTTCAAGCCGACTTGTTATTGTGTCGGGGTCGTCTCATGTGTTACTAAGGTGAATATCCCAATATCTACTATATCCTCCTTTTCATAAATCAGTTTTATTATAAACTGTTACTTATGCTATTATTGAAAAAAATAGCCTTCCTTTTCTTATGGTTATAATTCATTATCTCCTCAAGTATCTACTAATGAACATATCTTTATATATAAATTGGAATACAAAACAAGTCAGAAATATGTAAACATAGAGAGTGTGAAAAACGGAAACACATCAATTGCATGCGTCACATCCATATCAAGCTCAATACCTGAAAATGCTTCTTCTGATTGCATAAATCCGGCTGCAATTTGTTTATCCATAAGGCTTCGTATGTGGCTAGCTGCCTTTTGTAGTTGCATTTAGTAATTATTTTGAATGCTACGTCTGGAGAACTTGCGTGTGATGTTTCACATTTCAAAAGAATTAGTTATGTATACTCGGTTGCGGAAAATTAAAATATATGCAATTGTGTATCATGTATTGTGTGTCTAGCATGTGTGTTTCATATTTACCAACATTATGGTACCGAAAAGGTACATCGTATTAACACTGGTTGCCGAGTCGGTACATGGCACCAACGCGATTGATTTTAATGTATGTTAAAGTTCAACAAAATTGAGAATTACAACTATTTCTGAACACCTGTTACTCCAGCAAGTCCATACACTCTGGCTTTGATCGAAATCAGTTACCACATCTCACGGTAATTATGACATTATTCAATTAAATATATAACAGTTACATACTGTTTGTAGCTCAGAACTAATATATATATATATATATATATATATATATATATATATATATATATATATATATATATATACAATTGTGTATTAGTTGTTGCGCCCCTAGTAACGAATTAGTTCATATATGACCAGAAGGATAATCCAAAGGCATCTTAAACAAAGTTATAATCTCATGTGCACATGCGTTTCGTGTTTATTGGCGACTCATCAGTAGGATTCGAACCTAAAATTTTACCAACAAGAAATGGAGAACACGTTGGCGGTACAATTCACTACACGAAGTTTTAAACATATCACGTATGATGGTCGGCTAAAAGATGCGTTCTTGTAACAATATTCTCGTACCATCCACATGTTGATCCTCACTCCGAAGGGATGTCAAAGAAGATATCGTTCATAGTGGAGGTAAGAGTAGCGCAGGGATACGAGTTCTTCCATTGCCGAATATTTCTTTACTTTCAATTTTCTGGAATAAAATGCAATGGGGTATAGTTCACTCTCTCCTTGGTATAGCCTAACATTCTGTGCTGCAGGAGATGCATCGGTGGACACTTTCAAAAGTACATTTGGCAGAACAGCATGAAATGTAGTATGCTACACAAGAATGTATTCAAACATTAGCTGATCGGATGCGTCTCAACTCAATCGCGAATTAGGCCTTGGCAATTTGAGCTCTTTGGGATGTCCCGTCTGCCGTGTCTGCGGTTGCTTAATCATGGGAATGAAAGCTCAATAATTATTGCACATGCTAACAAATCGGCACATATCTTTAATTGGCGTGCTCTTCTAAAGCTTTTATAAACCAGTACCTTAGGAACTTCACTTGTTTTTGTGGCCATACGCATCTTTCATTTTTTAAGTCGAGACCAAACTGATCAATACAAGCGAGTCTTTTTGACGTCAGCCAAATGTTCTGAATCATCGGAGGCTATATTTACATAAGAAGCGTGAGAATTTGTGCGTTAGGCTTTCTTTAACACCTCGGTCATGAATCTCTGAAATATCTGGGATGCATTGCACAGACAAACGGGCATACGCATATATTCATATAACACAGAAAGAGTAATGATAGCAGTCTTGACTGTTTTTTATTCACCTAGTGGTATCTGACCGTATGCTGATTTAAGATTGAACACTGTGAACCATTTTTTGGCAACATCATCATACCATTCTTCGCGTTTATCGAATATCAATCAGGATTAGCACGATAATGTCCACACAATCTCTATTCACCAAATAATTTCTTGGCTTGCACGTGTGTCTGTGATGTCTGTGAACTAGTACTAAGACGAATAATGCCGCACTGCAGCATCTGATCAAAAATGTCCTTGGCGGCCTATAATTGTTTTCTGATCTAAAGGTCGAGGTCTGTCAACGGTTATTTACCCTCTAGTGATTATATGGTGCCACATAGTCAGTTTAATTTTACTGTTGGAATCTGATATCTTAATGTTAATAATCTTTGGGAAACTCGAAGATTTCGCGTACTCGTGGATAAGTGAATTTGGAGGACTCCTTGCTCTTGAGCGAAAAACCGACAATCATCACTACCAACGAAGTTATGTACATTTAAATATTTAACTCGGTCTGAAAAGATACGTATGGCTGTATCAATTATCAGTCTGTACTTTGCCAGGAAATTTCGACATAACTCACAATATGACACCTCCGCGACTCCAAACGTCTATGGGAATACACGAATTGCCAAGCTGTGCTTTGATATATAATTCTGCATTTTTCTTGTGCGGGACAATTTATAGTATTCTTTCGTCTGTAAAATCTTGATTTCTTTTCATTTGCAGGTGCACGGTGTCCCTACATTCTGAAGCCGTTCATCAGCTGCTTGTCTGAAAATAATGCTGGAACTCTATTTTAAGAAAAGTTTCGAGACTTCATTTCTAGTCCCATCTTCGGGGTTAACACTGCATTCAATGGAAAAACAACTTGTGATAGATGTGGTATCCGCATTCAAGACAGATCTACTTTTATTTATTTTTCTTCCTAAAGGATTTTTTCTGTTTGCCCTAATATCCGGTCTTAATAACTATTCTCTTATTTTCACGTGTATACACTAAAATATCCCTGTGTGTACTCTAATTTAAAGTGACATTTATTAAATAAGTATAGGAAAACCATATGTATTGACATTCCCGCCTATTCGTGATGTTTCGATATTTAATTACTTTTCCCGGTGCGTAGAATAGAAAATAGGAAAAATATTTTATTTAAATTTTAATCGCATTGCAATAAACCTGAAATTCCGGTTTTAACTAATCTCGGCGTGTGCGCAATATATTATAGAGAGAGGTTACTAAACCTGCAATAATATAGTATTATTCTATCGTTTCAACAAGACCGCATACGGAGCCTACACTAAAGAATGGATTACTGCAATATGATTAAAATTAAAATTTAAAAAAATGTTTGATTCTTCTACGCGTCGGGTGACATAATTGAAAATCGAGACAATTGATAGGCGTTTTTGTCAATCCATATGGTTTGCTTATACTTATTCTATAAATGTCGCTAAATTAGAGAACATTTTCTGGGTATATGTTGTTATGTACGTGGGGGGTGATGGGGATATTTTCGTGTATACGTGTAAGTATAAGAGAATAGGTACTAAAACCGGATATTAGGACAGGCAATAGAAACACTTTAGGAGTAAGATAAATATAAATATGTCTTGAATAAGGATACCGCATTTGCCACAAGATTTTTCCTGTGAGTGTGGTATCAACTGTGTAGATGGAACTGGTAATGAAGTACCAAAAACTTGGAATAGATTCAGACAATCTAGTTCCGATGTCGCCTTCAGACAAGCAGCTGATGAACGACTTCAGAGTGATGAGACGAGTGAGAACCTCTCAATCAATGCCAAACAAAATCTGTGCACTTGGAATTGCAAAGCAATCAAGATTTTATTCAGTGCTATCAATTGGCTTGCACAAAAAATTCTTAATTATATTTCAAATAAATGACAGCGCTGCGCAAGGTGCAACATGTCTTGACTGACAAGCCATTGGCGACCTTTAACTTTACATCTGTTCTGCATGTTAGGGGAAAATTTGGTGTTACTAAGGATATTACAGTGTCAGCATCAACAAACAATGTAGCGCGCGAGAATGGATTTGTAAAAACCATTTACTACGCGGTTAGATTAACCCACGCCGACCTTAATTCTGCAGTATCTACCTGTCTGTGTGTTTGGACCTCATTCTTGCGTAAGCTGCCCGTAGGCCATCGTGAAAATGCATACGAGGTACCATCTTGACACGTACTCATGCAATTTATAGTTCTGTGTCCTCATATACGTTAAATTCATACACCAAGTACTAGGGCTGGCCACACGAGACATCTATCTGACTGTGTGCGACTATCATGTTTTCTGGATGCTGCTTTATGCAGTGTCGCTGACAATGTGATGAGGGAATTGGACCCTGTGCATGGTATGCAAACGACAGTGTCTGTAAAATCGTTGCGATGCCTGACAGGGAGAATGCGGTTGCGGTATTGACTAGCCGGAGCCATTTCTTCTATGGTTCTCATACGGTACACTCGTCACCTGATTCTGTGACACACTCTGCCGAAAGTTTGTCGTAATTGCTTACTGAACTATCTGATAAATCATATATATATATATATATATATATATATATATATATATATATATATATATATATATATATTGATGCTTGAGGGTAGACATTGGCATATGGTTATCAAAATTGAAAGTACTTAAAATGCACATTACGGTTAATGACACGAAAATTGTGTCTAGCTCACTGACAAACAAAAATGTCAAGTTCAGAAAGAAGCGTTATAATTGTTAATATTTAAGACGTGATCATGTTAACTTGTCTCTGAAAAATTAAAGTAATTAAGAAATATAATTGAAGTAGATTTTTGGACATTGTAATTAATAAGTTACATGTGCTTTATTTTTTGTTATCAACAACTGTTTATTGATAGTCTAACACTGAAGCACCACAGAAATTAATTGCCTATAGAAGAAATACAGTTTGGACAGAAATTGAAACGTCAACTTTAAGAATGGATTGACTTATCTGCATTATTATGTTGTTCTCCATAGTCAGATTAATCCCTTGATATAAGCCTTTCGACGAAAGCGAAATTTTATTAGTAAACGCTCTAGCTTCAATTAAATGCCGTACGACGTATACGCTAATGTAAATTTACTGTATTCCCAAGAAAAAGAAATAATGTTGATTCAATTTATACCAAAAGTTTGCTAATGACTAAAAAAAGTGCAGTTCTCAGTATTCTGGCGCGGTCGCCAATTTTTTAAACGCCCCAGCTTCAACTAAATGCCGTACGACGTTTCAAAGTTAGTTAGGAGCCAAGGATGGCTGAGTTAGTACTGATGGGAGGTCCTTATTGGGGCCGGTATTGCGTTCTCCGGCAAATGCCGAGAAGGTCAGTTAGTGTAGCAGTGTCTAGA
The DNA here is from genome assembly GCA_029291075.1 of Eudiplozoon nipponicum. Taxonomy (NCBI): domain Eukaryota; kingdom Metazoa; phylum Platyhelminthes; class Monogenea; order Mazocraeidea; family Diplozoidae; genus Eudiplozoon; species Eudiplozoon nipponicum. Next base: position 197,478 of record JAQBSW010000090.1, read on the forward strand.
AATACTCCTAGACACTTGAGACCAGTTCTGGTTGACTTTGGTTCTTGTTCCTTCTGTTGTGGCGTTGACATCTTTGACGAGTGAGTAGCGGAGTAATCTCGTTGAAGTGCTGCAGTAACTGGTCCACCGAAGGGATCAACTGTATATGTTGCTCCGTCTCACGCACATGTAACGCGCAGGAGAAAGAAAACACGACAACTGACTTGCATGGTAAATTCACTGTGCTTAAATAGGCTTAATTTGACTGTTCGCACGCCATTGGTTAAAGGTAAATTTCGCTTGTTTCTTATTGGTGCCGCGTAAATTGAATTAAATTTGATTTACGCAATATGTCGGCGAATTGTTTTCAGTCGTTGCATATTTAAAACACGTTACCTGATATAGGCGCCAAAGTAAATAAGTAAGTAAATAACTTGAATGAAAGAACTAATCTAGAAAAATGACAACTGACAAAAAGATCACTATTATTATCGTAACAGAATGAGAAATAATAAATCGTTCTGTTACACTACAAATGTAGAAATAAAAATAACCCTAAGTTGGGTCTATGGAAAATGTGCCTATACATTCAATTATATGTTAGGTATTGCGTACCTAGTAACAAATTAGTTCGAATAGGACCAGAAGTATATAACATTCATTACTAATGAAAGTTATTATCTTATGTACACATAGGTTTCGTGCTTACGGGCAACCTATATGTAGGCGACAATATTTAACTATTTAGCTACTATATATTTTGTTAATTATTGTGGAATATTTGAACGATACATCCAATCTTTTACGAATGTTTATTCAAGCAGTAATAGTTAACTTTATTTAAAAGTCAATTCACTATAAACGATATATAACGAGCCTCTAAATAGCCAGTATCTTATGTTTCTCGAAAATGTTGCTTATTGAATATTTTTTATTAATATGCCTTTTTTCATTTGAATGAGCAGCCACCTTCGTACGTAGGAATGACTCCAATCAACTCAAACGCTACTACTAATGTTTCAGGTGATGCATGTCGTCTCCTGCTCAGCCAATGGCTTTCTCTATCTAAAGCCGTTCTGTCAGCTGTGTGCGCCATATGTCCAAATCCGCGAAATTCCATGACTGCAAGTAGAGCTCATCATATTCTATTCGGTGATGTTAGATATGCGCCTGAATCAAATGCCACTGTTTCTAATGCTAATATTACCGCCATGTGCAATAACTCTTCTTCACAATTAATGGACACAGAGGCGTATCAACACCCAGAAGCCAAAGAAGTCGATTCTGAAATGTGCAAAGGTTAATTAAAGACGAAGTATTTCGTATTCATTTTTTTCTTTCACAATGTCTAAAGTTAATTAATATACATTGGACATGTGTCCTAATAGTTTATCTTATCCAAAGTTCATCATAATGAATAGATTGAAGAGGTGGTTTCAAAAAGAAAAAAGTTTCATAGACAAATTTTCCTTGTAAGCTGAATTTTTATTACGTGTTACGCCAGTTTTTTTTTACTTTCCGTTTGCCTTATGCTTTATTCCACTTAGATCACGTATGATCAGAAGAACAAACCAACGTCAGCCTGAACTTTATGTATCATCTCATGTGCACATTAGTTTCGCGCTTACTAGCGACTCATCATTGGGAGCCGGTATTTCGTCCTATACCCAGTATAGTTTTGAGTGGGAAATGTGGGACAATTGGACAGTGCTTATGCTTAATTTGAATGAAGTTTAATAGCTTTCAATATGTACTAATCTTACCTTTTTGACTGTGCATTATAGAAATTCTACCGTCGTTTACAAGTACTGATATTTTGAACTGTTCCTTCGGCACCATTCGGGTGCAGTGTATGTGAGACTACTGTGCCTTAGCGCCACAGTCTAGCTCTTCAGTATGCTATGCTTCATCGTGGTTTGACGCCCGTCAGTAGCTTGTGTCTTGTGCTCTAAGGAAAACGAAACTCGATAAATCGTAAAACAAGTGCTCATTTACTGTCACGATTATGTTACGTGGAGACAGTTTATTGTGCAGCTGTAATATGGGCTCGTATGTAGTATTCATGCTCAAAATGTGATTTGAGTTTTTAATATTTTTCCAATCTGCCAACTATATTGCATTGTAAAATTTTATTGTTCGTTCGCTTGTTAGTTATGTCGTTTTTGTTGCTTTTTTATATGCAGGAAGTACATCTTTTTTTAAATCTGCAAATTTTATTTTTTTCTCCATTTTGCTAGCTCTGCAGGCCTGTGATTCATCGCCAACAGCCCCGGTTGCCGTTTTTGTGTCAAAAGTGTTTTGGACTGAAAAAGCTAAACTATCGACTGTCGGCAGGTAATTTGTGTAACAATGTTACAACCGAAATTTGCATTTCCTAACCGATCGCACTCTGTAGTAGAAACCTATTGCTAGACTGGTTCAATGCCGCGTTTTGCGTACGCGGGTAATAGTTGTACATTTGCTTAAATCTGTTATCGTGAAGTTTGTACTGTGTTGTGTTGCCTGAGGATGGTGCTGGAAAGTAGGCACCGAAACGTCGCCAGTAAACAAAGATGTGATAGAACCGCATTTTCAGTTGAAAAAAGAAGAATTCAACCCGATCAAAGACAAAACAAAATCAGAAAGTGTGATGAATCAGATCTTTGTGTAACTGCCCGTGTACAACTATTACCCGCGTACGCAAAACGCGGCATTGAACCAATAAACTTGTACACACCGCAACAAAATTTCAAAAAAATTATCTATTGCTAGACTAATTGTCCTAAAATCGTTAAAAACTGCACACTGGTGCGTTTCTTCCAATTGTGTTTAACTGATTACCTGGAGAAATAATACTTATATAAAAACCTAGTCCGAATAGAAACAAATATGCACGTGGCAAAATATTATTCCAGAATGTCTGTCTAAGAAGCAAAAATTACCATTTTGACTCTCGATGGTGTAATGTTGTTTTTATTAATCTCATTACTCGACGTTTTGGTTTTAATTTACTGGAACTAGCGTTAAAGAGCCATTAGTTGTGCTCAAGAGTTGTCCATCTGTTAATGTCTGAGGCTAAACCTACCAAATGGTCATTATTGCCAATTTTGCTTCGAATCCTACGATACTTCTAATCGTCATAGACTTGCAGCTGCTGCCTTTGAAAAATTTCGCAAACCACTTTCGAATCGCCCGTCTTTTTCGCTACGCATCGAGTTTAAGGTCTTTACGAAGAGCATGCTGTCAGTCCTGCTTTATGCTGCGGAGACTTGGTACGTGACACACTTTAGGTGCTAGTGCTTGGACAACTTTGGTTCATTACCACCTGAGCGTCAAGATGCATTAATCAGGAACAGAACCTACGAAGCAACCATTCCTATACACGAGTTTTCTAGCGTTACATCATTCACAAACCTTGTTTTGGATCGCCGATTGCGCTGGCTCGACCACTGTTTAAGAATACCAATTCACATCTTAAATGCCAACCAACAGATGGCATGGTTTGATCTGCAGGAGAGAAAGGCAAGTCGTCCCTTCGCCGAATACTGTTCGCGGAATCGGTCAATTGCTCACCTAACACCCACCGTAACCACAGTAATAAAAAACTAAATGGGTGAAAATCTTTTGGAGAGGCATCTTCGATTCTGCCGTGTTGATATATGTCCCTCTGGTACCCACCGTGCCGGAGATCTTAAGATTCGTTTGTGTTATGCTAAAATATTCTTAGTTATGGCCTACCCGGGAATCGATCAAGCCCTAATAGTTATCATTATAATTAAATTTTAATTCAACTGTGTGCTGTAAATGCCTTAAATAGGATTAGCCTTAATTGCAAGGCCAAAACTTGCATGCGTAAATACATTACCGGAGATCTATATCTCTCGAACGGTGGGTTCTAGAGAAGCCTATGCCAATAAAGCAGCATTAAGCGGGCCTTTCCACTGAATTCTAGTTGTCACTTGTTGGAGTGTGTACGGTACGGCATGATCAAGCGACCGATATTGTGAACAAAGGTATCCGGCCAAGAGATAACTAGCCTATCTCGCCTGTAATTAGTGCCATCTACCGGAGCTGTAGCCCGGCGAGCAGAATGTGAATTTTACCTTCTAACAAAGCGCCCCAGCCAACTAAGTCATGATTTTACGTCAAAGAGCGACCGTATAGAACTGGTTTAGCCAATTTGCTATTGAGTAAAGCCTCTTCGTGTAAACAAGGCAGAGTGAAGACGATTTACAAGACTTTCCCGACGAGACTGACAATCGGTTTGCTATTTTGTTGTTGTGGTTAGTGTTATTCGGATTAGTGTTTACTTTTATTAACAAACCTGAATTAAAGAATTGTTACCCACATCCGCGCAATCAATGATTGTTTAATTGTATTACCCATTTATATACGTGGTGAAAGTTGCTAAAGTTAATGTTTGTGACTGCATAGAAATTTTGCAGCCTACATTTACAGTCAAGTACAATGTATGCGAGACTATTTTAGGTGAGAGCCGCATGTCTTATTTTGCTTTCCATATATTTGTCGTCGTAATATGATGATGATCATGGGAGGTCGAAACGCGTCAGTGGGAGCGACTGGCGGTAGTTTTGCTCTGTTGTTCGATGACTGGCTAAATAGAACTGGATTGGTGTTTACTTCAAGCTCGCAAACTTGATTTAATGATTAGAAAAATACTGTTGGTCGTCTACCCAATCTCAATGTTTAGTTTCAGACCATACAGCTAATGGCTTTCTATAGCTAGTTTTCTTTTGCGCTATCAGGACAGTACCGTTAGTGTATTCGAGACCAAATATCTGGTCTCCACCTTCGATCTACACTCAGGGGGAATATTGCATCGGTAACATAATTAAACAGGTCTGGAGCAATTGCAAATTGTTGTCGAATAACAGTGTCAATCGCAGTTAGTTTATAGAGACCCATACTAATTATAAAAGGCTTCGAGCATTCTAACTATTGTGACCAGTACACTAACATTGGGCATAATTCTCCGGAATATCTCATGCGAGAAGAAACGAAAGCGGCTGATTAGTTTACAAAAACAACTACTTAAGAGTGAGGCTGTGTGCACCAGTTTGATTTGCACATCTTCTTCCTGGTCGAAACCCTGTCTGAGTTAGTTCAGTTCGCTTCTATAACTCTTCGCGAATCCTCCTGAAAATAAACTCCGTAACCAGCTTTGAGGCAACGCAGAGCAAAACGATACCAGGGAAATGAGAAGAACTGGTAGTTTTATCTCTTCTTGGATGGGAATCACGGCACCGCACTTTTCAAATGATGAAAAATTTCTCAAAATTTGTCTAAGTATTAATTAATTAGTAGACTGTTTGTATTTCTCTGCAATGCGAATTCGTAGTTTCAAAATGTATTTTGCTTTGGCTGTGTTCATGGCCGTGCTCATATGTAGGTTGGAGAGAAATAGTGAATTGAAATGCTGTTCTCGTTTTTTTAATGATATACGCGTGGTTTGCGAAAGCTGTATGCTGCATTATTTTAACTAAGATTTCGTGTTTCTTTTATATTGGCATCGCTATTGCAATGTTGAAATTAATACAGTCACGAGTGTCTTTCCAATAAAGTGTAAACTTTTAATGCTTTTTTTAAATTCATATCTGTAGAGATTATTTTGCGCAATTAAAATCTAAATATTTTGTCAAAATTTTAATAAACACCGATTAAAATATAATTAAACGAACATTGGTTGCGCGGGTGGTGATAACAATTTTTATAATTAAGGTTGCGGTCTTGATATAAACACCTGACCCATTAATTACTTACATATGTCAGTATAAACTAAGAATTGTATAGTGTTGAAAAGGCAATTCATCCAGTAGACCGGTTTCGTCCTTATTGGGAACTCATCAAGTACTGGCCAGAATTTGCCGCGGACAGGATACGAACCTGGGCACGTCTGCTTCGGAATCTAGTGCTCTAACCACTGAGCCATCATGCCGCACACTACACTGCACACAATTTTCAGCTATATACTAACTAATGTCCGCGGCAAATTCTGGCCAGTACATGATGAGTTCCCAATAAGGACGAAACCGGTCTACTGGATGAATTGCCTTTTCTACACTATACAATTCTTAGTTTATACTGACATATGTAAGTAATTAATGGGTCAGGCGTGTATATCAAGACCGCAACCTTGATTATAATAACCGATTAAAATAGTTCGAGTTTACCTTGCAGAGTTGCACTGTTAATATGAATTTTTTGTGCTTTTTTAGTTTCATCATTTTGTGCATTAGTGACATAGTATGTAAAATATTTGGTATATCGAAGCGATTTCATTTCAATTGCTGTTTTCAGAACAATGGAGATGGTCTATTTTTCGCATATACACGATGTTGACATTCATAGTGATATGTTCCATGTATTCTTGTTTGTAAACCCACATGCATTTCTTTAATCGAGATTGCGAACTTTATGTAGACAACTGACCCTTGATGTGCACATATTTTTCAGTATGAACCACGCATTGTGTAGTGTACAAAAGGCAATTCATCCAGTAGACCGGATTCGTCCTTATTTTGAACTCATATATCATTCAGGATTTGCCGAGGACAGGGCTCGAACCTGGGCGCGTTTGTTTCGGAATCTTGTGCTCTAGCCTCTGAGTGACCTTGGCCCTTAGCAAGATGCAGTAGTTAGTTTACACTTTAAAACTGTGGAGTGTGCGGCGGGATTACTCGGTGGTTAATGCGAAAGATTCCGAAACAGACGTGCCCATGTTCGAGCCCTGTCCACGGCAAATTCTGGACAGTAATTGAAGAGTTCCCAATAAGGACGACCTCGTCTTCCGGATGAATTGCCTTTTGTACACTCTACGATGCTTGGTTTATACCGACAAATATGTGCACATCATGGGTCAGGTGTTTATATCAAGATCACAACCTTGATTAAAGTAATTGTTATCACCACACGCGCAACCAATGTTCGTTTACTTCACATGAATGTCCTATTTTGCGTATTTTTGGGTTTCGTTGTAACTGTTCTTTTTTCTATCAATGCTTTGTACTTTGCACACAAGTAAAGGGGCCACGATTAAAATAAACTTGTAGATCGTTTGTATGTGTTTGCTTTGTTTGCTTTGTTTGCTTGATTCTAGTTGTATCTAGGTTATTCTTTTCGGTTAAATAATGCCGTCTTAGCGTTTGGCGTGAATCACACACCAGAAAAGAACAAGCTAAATTCAGTTCAAAACGAGGGTTTACAGGTAATAGTCCTACTTTTCTTATTTCTCCAGTTATTCAACACATGTATTGTTATTATGTGTTTGTTTGTTATTCTCTTCCGTTTGATAAATAAATGCTATTCATATTCCAGCTAAACAAATTTTGTCTCGATGATGCTGTTCCAGACTGGCTTATCTTAATTATCGACTACACTTTAATTTTAGATCTTTACAAACGATATTCCTCGTAATGTCATCATACTTGGCCTATATTGTTATTCCAAAGCAAACCTTGTAATAATCGCTACTAACTGGAGGACATGGCAGATTCACTTTATTGAAATAGCAGTGTTTGAGTATGAGTATTTTCTAACAATTATTAAATTATCTTCCGTTCAACGTAAATTTGAGTTTGATTTTCCGATGAAGAGCTTGAACTCTGTTTTGTCCAGTCTATGAATGATTGATAAATGAAGATCGTCTATTTTAATACCTTCTCCTTGTGCACGAACGAATTCTGGTTTCCTTTGGCTATTGTCAACCGGACGTCAAAATTTATCAACCAGGATTAAATTTAAGTGGCGACATTTTATAACCTGTCGGTATTCGATGTACCAATACTTTCCAGCCTCGTCAAGAAACGTCATTTGCAATGGCTGTTTCATTTTTTAAGGAGGCCGCTCAGACATCCTACTCGCCAGGCTACCAAGGCAACTCAATTGTACCGTCCTATTATTCCACATTCTTTGACCAAATATATAGTGGTTAAAGGGCGTAATACCGGCTCCTACTGATGAGTCGCCAGTAAGCACGAAACGAATGTGCATGAGATTATACTTTCCGTTCATGCTGCCTTTGGTTTATCCTTCTGGTCACAACTGAACTAATTTGTTACTAGGTTCGCAATACCTAATACATACTTGCATACAAACAGTATTTAACTCAACTGAATAACTGAATTAATAGAGCACGTAGGCAAGTGATATAATGACCTGATATTCGTGATATTGGCAGCATGATTACAACACATCATACTCTTGTTTACCATCAGAAATTGATTAAACGTTTATTGATTGGCGAAAATCTGTAAGAATCTAACGTCAATCGAGTTCTATTGCAGATGACTGGACAATTTTTCCTTATCAATATCGGTTTTTCTTGAACTAATCTTGCTGGAGACGTAGTTCTCCGTTGATTTATTTATGCATATATGTATATATTTATGTCAATATGTATGTTTGTGTGTTTACGTATGTGTGTTTATATGTATGTCTACCTGTATCTATGAGTGAATGTAGGTGTGCTTGTATGTATATATGCTTGTTGATGAATTCATTCATGTATGTTTGTATGTGTGGATGGATGTATTGATGTTTTTAAGTATGTATGATTGTGCAATTGAATTAGTTAATGTGTGTAGGAATGGGTGAATGAATTATTTACGTTTGTTTGCATATATGAATAAAGTAATGTATGTATTCATTGTTCCCTTCTTGTGTGCAAAAACAAAAAGAAATTTTATCAGATATAAGAAAATTTTCTTTCTCATGGTCTTCTTAAATATCTACTCATGAACATATCTTTATATATAAATTGGAAAGCAAAACAAGATAGAAATATTTGAACATAGAGAGAGTGTGGAAAATAGAAACCAATCAAATTGCGTGCGTCACCTCCAGTTCAAGCTCAATGCTTGTACGTGCTTCTTCTGCTTACATAAATCCGGCTGAAATTTGTTTATCCATAAGGCTTCGTATGTGGCTAGCTCTCTTTTGTTTTTGCATTTAGTAATTACTTTGAATGCTACGTCTGGAGAACATACGTGCGATGTTTCGATGATGTGTTGCGCAATAGCAGACGTGTATTCACCATTTGATTTAAAACAGGCGTTCAAGTTGCAATGTTCCCTCATTCGAGTAATTAACCGTCTGGTCGATCGGCCTACGTAAGTTGATCGACAACTTGCGCATGTATATTGATAAATAATATTTGATATCGACATTAACGGCTGTTTCTCTTTGATTGCTGGTAAAGGCAAGTGTGTTACCCTAAATAACACTCGTAGTTTGGCTGCATTAAATGTGCGTGTCAATGCTGCTTCAACTTTCTTTTGTGCCATTCGGGAAACTGCATCCCCTTTAAATGGGATGTTCAGGTAGACTGTTTTCTTTTCTGGCCCATAATACGTCTGTTTCTGGTTAACTCCCCTTTTAATAATTGATTCAATTAATTGTCTGGGATAGCCATTAGACATTAAATCGTTAATTGCTTTATTATATTCATTTTCTCTAGAATCTTGACTAACCAACCTGTCAATTCTTGAAAAGCAACCACGAACTGTTGATAATTTATATTGAAATGGTACAAAACTGCTGTAATGCAAATACTGTGCAGACCATGTTGGTTTATGGTAAATTGTTCTGTTTAATTTACCATTAGTTTCTTTCTTTAATAGTACATCTAGGAAAGGCAGACAGTCATCTTTCTCGTGCTCTGACGTGAAACCGATATTCTTATGTGCTTTGTTGAAAGTTTGAAGCAATGTTCGTGATTGCGACCTGTTCTTAAGTACAAGAAATATATCATCCACGTACCGTATATATTGAGCACATTTACTTATGTCACTCTTTAATGATGTATTTTCTAGGTGCCCTAGAAAAATCTCAGCCAACACTGGAGATAAGGGGCTTCCCATTGCGACACCATCAGTCTGTTTATAGATGTTTCCATTAAAACGAAATCGTACGTCTTTCGTGCATAATAAGATAAGCTTGCGTAGATTCTAGAGAAAATGAATATAATAAAGCAATTAACGATTTAATGTCGAATGGCTATCCTAGACAATTAATTGAATCAATTATTAAAAGGGGAGTTAACCAGAAACAGACGTATTATGGGCCAGAAAAGAAAACAGTCTACCTGAACATCCCATTTAAGGGGATGCAGTTTCCCGAATGGCACAAAAGAAAGTTGAAGCAGCATTGACACGCACATTTAATGCAGCCAAACTACGAGTGTTATTTAGGGTAACACACTTGCCTTTACCAGCAATCAAAGAGAAACAGCCGTTAATGTCGATATCAAATATTATTTATCAATATACATGCGCAAGTTGTCGATCAACTTACGTAGGCCGATCGACCAGACGGTTAATTACTCGAATGAGAGAACATTGCAACTTGAACGCCTGTTTTAAATCAAATGGTGAATACACGTCTGCTATTGCGCAACACATCATCGAAACATCGCACGTATGTTCTCCAGACGTAGCATTCAAAGTAATTACTAAATGCAAAAACAAAAGGGAGCTAGCCACATACGAAGCCTTATGGATAAACAAATTGCAGCCGGATTTATGTAAGCAGAAGAAGCACGTACAAGCATTGAGCTTGAACTGGATGTGACGCACGCAATTTGATTGGTTTCTATTTTCCACACTCTCTCTATGTTCAAATATTTCTATCTTGTTTTGCTTTCCAATTTATATATAAAGATATGTTCATGAGTAGATATTTGAGAAGACCATGAGAAAGAAAATTTTCTTATATCTGATAAAATTTCTTTTTGTTTTTGCACACAAGAAGGGAACAATGAATTTTATTAAAGCTCGCATTTCAAAAGTAATGTATGTATGTTTTTAATCGTAGATGCATGTATGTGTGTATGGATGGATGGATAGATGTTTGGATGCTTGTATGTATGCAATTGTGTTTGTATATATGTTTGTATGTATGTGTATATATTTATTTTTGTGTTGTATGCCTGTTATATGTTTGTACGTATACATATTTTCTTGTGCCATTTATTCATGTACATGTCCAGAGTAAGAAGACACCGTTAATCAAAACCTGTCACGTTTGCTGAGGACTATACTCGTACGAGCACGTTCTAGTGGCTGAATATTTAAAATTTATTGTACCTTATAAAATATATTTGAAAAAGTCCTCTTATACTTAAATTAATTAAACGAACATTACGATGATAACATATATTTCATTCAATTTTGCGATCTCGACGTTAACATCAGTCCCAATATACACATACATTTGTCAATATAAACTAAACATTGCGTAATGTGGAAAAGGTACTTCATCCAGAAGGGCAGTTTCGTCCTTATTGGAAACTGTTCACGTACCTTCTAGAATTTGGCGCGGACATGGCTAAAACTTGGGAGAGTCTGCTTCGTAAACTGTTGCTCTAACCATTGAGCCATCCTGTCGCACGCTATACACAATCTTCAGCCATATAATAACATAACTCTCGTTAAAAAACAGACACTGAGCTACTTGTGGAAGATTTATTGAATTCGTGAATCAAACAAAAAATGTTCTTAAACGAACATTACCTGCAGAGTGGCTCAGTCGTCAAAGCAACGTATTTCGAAGCAGACGTGCCCGGGTTCGAGCCCTGACCGCGGCAACTTCGGGAAGGTACTTGAAGAGTTCCCAATTTGGACGAAACCGGTTTGCTGGAGGAATAACCTATTCTACATTAAACAATGCTTAAAAATTAATTATTGATTTGGTTTTTATGTTGTATTGCCAATGTTTTTACTTATTCCTTTTTCAATTATCTATGTATTGGAAACAATTATTGGTGTTCTATTCGATTCTAACGATGACTGCCATTTTGTGGTTAACATGTACTAGAACAAATAAATTTTAGGGAGAGTGGAAACCGCAGAGCATAATTCTAGCCATCATTTGAATAGTACATTTCTTGATATTTCACTTCGTACCGATTTTTCATGTGATCATTAAGTTCACTTATTCATATGTTGTATTTATATATAATTTTGTTGTACTTTTAGGGGTTTGCCGTACACTAGTTGCCCCGTTGCCCGAACACGAGAACGCTTGGACACGACTGCAACTACCCTGTCCTCTACTACAAAAAATGTTCGGAATTCTGAAGCTCATGTGCAAGAGTTTACACACTGTCCAGCATCAGTGGACGGTGTCGACTCAAATGTTGACTTGTCGAACAATAAAATTGCACAGCCCTATTCCATCAGCTCCTTCAGTTTTTCATCAGAAGACGATAGGCGCCAATCTTCAAGTCATGCACCAATTCTTGATATAGAAGAAGCAAATAAAGGAACACCTAGTTCTACATGTGTTGCGGTAAAGTCAGTCGCGAACAATGATCATACTGGTGAGAGAGATTATTCCAGTATGGATGGCGATGTAACAAATTCCGTAAATTCATCTTACCATGCAGCTGAATGTGAAACCACAAATTGTCTACTTGCGCCTAAAGTGACACCGTTGCTTCGTTCGCCAATGGTTGCTGCTAATCCATTTTGTGACGCTGACTTTATTGCACTGGCGCGTGTTTTTAGTGGGCGTGTATATGTTGGTCAGCGGTTGTTCGTACTGGGGCCAAAGTTTCAGGGAAATCAGGTGATGCATTGATTTGCTTAAAAAATAGGCGCTGCATCGTGTATTTTGCTTAAAATTGATTTACCTTGTGCTAACACGCTATCAGTTCAAAGTTAATATTACTGCAATCGATGGGTGGTCTGGTTCTGGTGGATAATGGTAGTAGCAATTTAGCTTTTGTTTACACTCTACACATGCTCTACTTTGATGAGGCGTTTTCTACATTTTTATGGAAGTTGTCCGGTAATTGGGCTGTGTACAGTCACGATCATGTGTACAAACTCATGTTTAGTTTTTCCTTAACCTTCTGCATAGACTGTCATGGAAGTCAAAGTTAGCGCACATTATAAAAGACATAGGCTTCTCGAAAACTTCAGTCTACTGTTCAATCTGTGCTTGGGGCTGCGACGTTTTTGCTGAAGTTGCAATTCTATTAGATTTGAGCAGCTGGAGTATTGTGATTAATTTCATTAATTAAAACCGTGCTGCTAACTTTCAACTCACTCTTTTTCTTGTCGCCGAACAAAAATTTAATTTACTTCTCAAGTTCAAAGCATAAGCTGCGTAGGTTGTGGCTACGTGCATTTTGAAAATGCTGCTATTGATGCTGTTATATCATGTTTTCAATATACCCTTTGTTGTCAATGTCTTCGGTTACAGCTATATCAAACTAGATTCTCTCTGTATAATCCTATGTTTTCTATTTCATTTTTTCCATGCTTGATTTTGAATTCACCGTCCACAGCTTGGCTGTACCATTGGCCACATTTGAGGCTGCCTACTTTCAAACGGCTTTATTTAGGGCTGATTTAAAGAAAAATAAATATAATTTTGGGAGCTGCAGCCGAGCCCCTAAAGTAGCATAAATAAATTATTGGTGCGCAAATTTGTCTTACTAAGATGGCGCACTCTGTACGAATAAACTCCTAAAATAATTTAATCATATACAAAATGTGTCTTTTCATCATGGCTTTTGATGATAATTTGGAAGGGTCAATGCAGATATTGTCAACGAATATGAATATATTAACTGAAAAGTTATATATAATTAAGTAAAAGCTAGATGAATCAATAATTGTGAAGCCTGGGGGTATCCCCATAATTGTCCCAATTGACAGCTGACTATAATAATTTCATCTTTACCTTAGCAGACTTGTTTAGATTCGATGTGTATAGGTTTTCAATACAGAGTTCCGGTTTACTTACGCTAACTCTTGAATTGACCAGGCTGGATTTTATCGTTCTTTACTAAATTTACTTCTCTTCTGTAAATCTTTACCACCCGCATATATATAGAAGAGAAATGCCGTTTTGTCCCACTGCTTTTCAACATTGAGAAATACTGTAGTACCTGGTCATCCTCTTGGCAAAATTGCGAACAATTTTTGAGTGAATTTTACCAGTCCTGAAGTACTGAATAGATCGCGAGACTATTTTCCTCACTTTAAGTAGCCATGGAATGCTGGCTATTGTACATGTCTGAGATTTAGCTAAAGCCTCCTTTTTTGCATTATAAAAATGTGCATGCTCTAGCACGTAATGGGTAGTATCAGAAATTGCCCTCTTAGCGTTTTTGTGAGTAAAAACTATTATGATAATTCTTGTTAAAAAACCGACAAGGTTATCAAGCCCTTACTATTTTTCAATTTGCGACTGGGCCAGTACCATCAGTCTATTGATTTTATCCGTGTACATGAGTCGTTTCTGTAATTTCGCTTTCGTAGTGACATTTATTTTATTGCTCACTTTATGGTGTCGCTCTCTTTAATCCTAATAACACAGTAATAGCTTACTGAATTTTTTAGGCTATCTATCTTCTTGTGGGTAACAACTTCGGCATAATAGTCATGGATCGTTGAAATTAGTTTTCTACAGCAATTTTTCATGTTAGTTTTGTTCATACTTGTTTGCAGTCGTGGTTGTTCATTGCTTCGCTTTGCCTCAACTCTGACTTGGTCATAGTTCTGTTGTTTTGTGTAGTGTTGTGTCAACTATGTAAAATTATCCATCTGAATTAGATACTCCATATCATAAATGACCCATTTAATAATATTTTGTTTAGATTATTACTTACATCATTATTGTAATATTTTCATTATTTTGCCTTTTTTAATTTCCCTTTTCTTATGGTTCTATGGATGTGGAGCATCAGTTACTAATGTCTGTTGTATTGCTGTTATTGATGATGATAATTTTGATTCTGATGCTAATAGTGGTGATGATGATGATGATGATGTTGATTATTATTATTGTGATGATGAGGATAATGATGTTTTTGACGATGACCATGATGATTATGATGACGATTGTGATGTTGCTGATGATAACGATGATTATGATGGTGGTGTTACAGAAGCTGTTGCTGATGTTAAGTATTATAATATTGATGCTGCTGCTGTTGATGATGCTGGTGTTTCTGCTAATGATGATGAAGATTTTGATTACCTACCTTTATTGTTTCTATTGAATGTTCGCGTGGTAGACCATTTTATGCAGTACTAAACTATGCCATGTGCTGTAGCACATCTTCGCATGTCAGTTCGACAGTAGGCTCGCAGAAATATGCATATTCTCATACATACACACCTACATAATTTAAAATTTAAATACGTGCGTAAGTCTTGTGCATACGTACATTCTTGTATGCTACCTATACTACTATTACAACTACATCTATTATTACTACTATGCAGCATTGAATCAGTACAATATACTAATTATTTGCCGCCCCTTAATCATAAAATTCGTAGCCTAGTGTAGGCTATTAATTAGTTCTAGGTCTGCCGTTCCTTTTTGGGAACCGAGAATATTATTTTGACCTCTCTTCGTTTGTCTGTTATGTTTGTGAAACTAAGAATTATTCAATGCTATTAGTATGCCACCAAAAAACGATGAAGTCACTCAAACCATTATACCAACGGTAAAGTCCTGTCTTATCGAGTGGAATACATGCATGCACAATTGTAGAACTACATTCATGATGTTTAAAGAGGATGTCAATGAAAGCCTCTAGTGGATTATTCGAGTATAACGAAGCACGTATCAGTACTATTAGTGCCCTCTTGTTTGCCGATTTTTCATTGGATAGGGTTGCCCAGCGTTGTACGTCAGTTTTATGGCGTAAGTCAAAATTAATAACTCATTGAATTCGGATAAATTTATTTAGGAGCCAAAGGTTTTTTTACGCACCAATACGTACCTTTTCTGTGTCACTTAATTTCTATTTTGCAAATACACCACAGTTAAGCTGACCCGTTGGCATTTTTACACGGTGACAGTGTTTTTTATAGCCATGTTTCAAGTAGACGCTGTTGGTGCACTTAACTATAGCCTTTTAGCCTCAGGCCGATGCTTTCTTTTGCTATGGTCTGTTTAATATGGGTACTGGGTTTACTTGGAGAATGGAACAGCTGATGTCCGACACGAATAGTTTATGTATCTCTTTCTGAATAGGTTGTTTATCGGTTTGGCAGTTTTCTCGTGACACATATGTATAGTTTGTCGTCTATTTAAAGTATACGTTCAACTTATATAAGGTATGTAGAACTTTTGGTTACGTTTAGTTTGGTTAGTGTTCGCTTGCCCATTGTTAGCAGGGAGGAGGTATGTCTTATTTCCGTCGTATTATTTATTCTTTCTATCATTCTCAGGTTCCAGCCAGTCTTTTAAACAAGGATCCACGTGAATTGCCATTGGGCCCCATTATTCTTCCCTACGATGAAGAGTATGACGGTGACACTTGCGAGGAAGACGGGGACGAGGAGGATGAATTTAACGAATCGGGAGCACTCGGAGATAGTTGGTGTCGTTCGCGGTCCGACACAAGCGTCAGTTTGGATGGAGCTCTTGTCACCGGCTTTCTAGGCTCACATTCAGGTGCTAGTTGTAGAGGTGAATGCGGCAACAGTGATGAGGGGGATACTGCTACCTTAGCCGGTACGCCATCACGACAAAACTCTGTTAGTGAACACCCGCAATATCAGTATTCTCGGTAGGCGCACAGATTGAATGCATTCGTATATTATTAATAAATTTTCGGCTGCGAAATAGGTACAAATAACTTAATTACTGCTTTAGATTTTATGTGACGTTTGTTTTGTAGCTAAACTTCAAGAAAGGAATCTAAACCAAACCTTCGTTAGATATAAAATGTTTGTAATGACGGCAGCACGCGAAATTCTTGACTGCGATCCTCTGTTCAACAGATGTCACAAGTTTTAAGTTAACCTTTATATTATACTTACATAAAAATGATGTATCAATCGCTCGAAGTATTGTACAGTATCTCATTCCATTTTACTTGGACGGTACTTGTTAGGGCATTATAAAATAATTCACAAATCTTCTTAAATAAAGTCGTTAAAAGATCATTGCAGACCTGAAGCTTCGAGACGTTTGATATTTTTTACCACATTCCATGTAGGTAATTTTGAGGGTTTTAAAGGATTACGTCTAATTGGCATGGTAATGAGATTGGGTGCATTAATCTTGACTGTGATGTTGGCATAAACAACAGTCTGATTGTCAGTATTATCAGTAGAAAAGACAATTCATACTGTAGACCGGTTTCGTTCTTATTATGAACTCTTTACGTAATGTCAAAAATTTACCGCGGACAGGGCCCAAACCTGGTCACGCCCGCTGCGAAATCTGTTTATCTAACCACTGAGCCACCCTGCCGCAGGCCACACTCAATTTTCAGTTCTGTACTAATTTATATATCTTGGTTAGCCTTTCCTTTGGGTAGAACCTATATATTATCTCTATAAACATAAAGTTCCAACTAACCATTCATAACCTGTCATTTTTGAAAAGACACCACGCTGGGGAATTGGTATTGAATTACACATATGTCATAAGCTTTACCTAAAATAACTATTAACTAAGAAAAATTAGTTAGCATAAAACTGAAAATTGTGTGTAGCGTGCGGCAGTGTGGCTCAGTGGTTAGAGCAACAGATTCTGAAGCAGACTTGCCCAGGTTCGATCCCTGTCGGCGGAAAATTCAGGACCGTACGTGAAGAGTTCCCAATATGAGCGAAACTGGTTTAACGGATTAATTTCCTTTTATTCATCATACAATGCTTAGTTTACACCAATAAACGCATATTTATATATAGAATAAGAATGGTGTCCACATCAAGATCGCAACCTCGTTAAATATAACTAATATCAGCACCCACGAAACCATTGTTCGTTTAATCATAGAGGAGAATTATTGTTTTAAATTTTCCGCCTACTGATTATGTTATAGGATTTTAGTTACAATCATTGGCTGCATGTCTAAGTGTTATGATTCGTGTTCGCGGGCGACCCCATTTATCTACATATGCTTTTCAGTATAAAATCAGTATTATATGGTGTCGAGCACCAGATTCTGAAGGAGACTTGCCCAGGTTCGAGTCCAGTTCGCGGCAAAATATGGACAGTATGTGATGAGTTCCCCATTGGGAATAAACAGGTTTACGGGATGAATTTCATTTGCCGGCGTTTAAATCAAGATTGCAACATTGACTAAGCTAATTGTAATCACCACTCGCGCAACCAATGTTAGTTTAATTATATAAATGTTTATTTCTGTACCACTTCCCCATGTTGGATGGTGTCTGTTTTAAAATGGCAGATTCATCATCATCATGTCCAGCCATACAAAAGTCAAAAGTGACTAATGTTTCACTGTCATATAACCATAAGGAGTGAAAAAGTATATAAGTGAATTTAGACAAATTATTAGTGAGATTTACGAGGGAGAGAGAGAGAGATAGAGAGTCAGAGAGAGAGAAAGAATACCTTGCTACTATGAGTAAATTTGTCAGGATAACTCACAGAAATGAGGCAAACTAAACCTCACCACAACACCATTATGGCCAAGTTAGCATTCGGGCAAGGCGACATCAGCAATATAGCTTCCTTGCAGATTTCACTGTAACACGTCATAAACAAACCAAACCTCGCAGCTAACTTTGTCCTACTAAGAAAAGAAAGTTACGAAGATGATTCTACTAGACATCTGCAACAAGATCGCCACTGAGCTCAAATCTATGCAATATCGCTAAGGGTTTCTAACCAAGAACTCGGATGCGTACGAGGACCCATCCTAACAGGCGAGTGGGTCCTATACTACCCAATTTACATGTAAGCGACTTCAATTGTTTCTGCCATGTTAAAATCTGCCCACCTTGTTTCTTATGCCAATTTGGTGCTGGATGAGAGAACAGAGCTCTCTTAGACAATCGAATATTAGTCAATTTTAGCTTTTGCATGGTCTTGCATGATGATGATGATGATTAATGCGTTTTCATGATTAAAATATTGTCTATTATATTTTTAATGTCGAAAATTGTGTCATTATCCTATTCTAGCTATGCACTATTTTTTATCTAATTTTATTCGACGCACAGTCAAGAGTCTTCAATTAGCATCACATCACCTAAATCGACGTTCATACAACAACAAGTGGCTTCTGGTGATGCCAAACAAACGCGGAACAGTGCGATTTTGCGTCGAGCCAGACATCGACGTATGCAAGCGCGTCGTGGTGGAACGTGTCTAAAACATGCTTATGTAGCGCGAATCGAGGATGTGGTTCACTTTGTTGGTGGTCAGCACGACTTAATGCGTGCTGGGAACGAAAAAACTAGTGGAGTCAGTCATGGAGTTGGAGCGGGAAATATTGTGGGTCTACTGGGTGCAGAGCTTATTTCCTGCATTCCAAAGTCGGGTCTGCTGGTGTCAAGTCTTCGATTGGTGGCTCCACAAGGCACGTCCAAATGCATGTTATATTCTCCGATTTACCCTGCCTGATGGGCATAGTATTTATCAACAATTGGGCAATGTGCAATTTTTTATACAGTGCACTTAGCTCATAATTTATTATCATTGAAGTTTATAACGAAAAAGTTATCCTAGAAACATATACAAATCTCTGGTCGTGTATTCTTCCCTACTGTGTGGATTTAAAGTCTTCATTGCAATCCATTTTGTTCGACGACTGGTTAAATACAATGGGATTGGTGTTTACTTCAAGCTCGCAAACTTGACTTAAATAAATAATTGTTACCACCACTCGCGCAATCAATTATTGTTTAAATTGTATTGCCTAAATATGTATATATGGCGAAAGCTGCAAACAATTAATGTTCGTGACTGCATAGAAATTGTGCAGCTGACATTTCCAGTCAAGTTCAATGTATGCGAAACTGCTAGAGGTGACAGCCGCATATCTAAATTTGATCTTATATATTCAATGCGGTTTCATCCTCGATAGTCAGTTTGCCGTCGTACTCTGATGATGATCAAGGAAGGTCGCAACGCGTCAGTGCGTTGCGGCTGGCGGTAGTTTTGTTATGTTGTTCGACGACTGGTTAAATACAATGGGATTGGTGTTTACTTCAAGCTCGCAAACTTGATTTAAAGAATAGTCCTAGTAGTTAAGGCTTCTATATTTGCTATAGTACTGGTAGTCCGTTATTGATATGTTGTAAGATATTCAACCATTGATTTTCGTTCCCTGATTATCTTACAGACAAGGGGTACCGGAATCTAGCCTGACAATTACAATTTTTAACTTGCCATAATGATATCTAGGTGTGCTCATATTAAATACACATCATGTTATAGACCATTTTCTGCAGATTAATAAGGTTAGATAATCACTTTTATTACATGCGAAATAATTTTCATATTTAGGAAATTTAATGAGTGTCAATGTAGTTATATTTCGATCTGCAGAAGAGATTTTCAGTTTAAAATGGTATTTAGTTGACACTTAGTCAATTTTGATACTAACTATTATGCTTACATCTCTTAAGCAATGCTTTATGCGTTCCATTTCTAAAATGCAACTTTCTTTGTTGCAAGTAAACATTGGCGATGTCGTATGATACCGCCACCATTGAAAGATTGTGAGCTAGTCAGCCAATTCCATCTGAGGATCTGGTGTTTAATTTAGATTGAATTCACTAGAAGTAGGCGACCTAGTGGTCATTTACAGGCCACAAATTTTGAATTTCATGAATTTGCGGCAGTGAAACATTGTATTGTACTGGTGTAATGCTGTGTAGATGTGTAAAATATGCTTGTCGTAATGAAAGCAGCTTGCTTTTAGATTGGTTATTTATAAAAAATGAATTAGCTTGATGAAAAAATCAGGTAGACAGAATTGGAACTACTCGTAACAGAAGAAGAATATAAATAGATCTGTCCTGAATGAGGATACCACATTTGCGACAAGCTTTATTTTCCTTTGAGCATGGTGTCAATCCTGAAGATGGGACTGTAAAAGAAGTCCCGAAAATTTGGAAAATCTGGTACCAACGTTATTTTCAGACAAACAGCTGATGGACGGCTTCAGAGTGAAGGTAAAAGTGAGAACCCATCAGCCAATGCCAAACAAAATCTGTTCACCTGAAAGTGTAAAATATTCAAGATTTTACCTCCCTACGAGTGCTATCAAAAAGAAGAACGATCTCTTATTTCAGAATTGACTACAGTCCAAAGGCTGTACAAACTCAGTCTCTTCTCTGAGCTACTCGATATGAGGCACTGCAGCTATGAATCCTCGTATGTATAATAACGGAATTGTAGATCCCGTTTTAATATGCCAATAGTCAGTCGAAATTTCGATCTTTTGTTTTCTGTTTATGGATAATTCCCCTCAGAAAAGCTTAACGCTTGTTCAATCTCCGTGTTTTGCGTTCGAGGATTGTCACTTTGCGCTATGAGTTTTTCAAAGTTCCGATTGATCCCATTTCCAAGTACGCATCGGGTCTGTCTTCTGGATAAATATGCATTTCTAATAGCGTACATAGTTTCGTGTTTTGGGCGCACTGAGCAGCAATTAGGTTACTCTTTTTCCCTTCTATATAGATTTTGTTCATATATTCGGGTTTATATAATCAGATAGCCTCGCTTGCTATCCGGAAGTTGAGAGTTCTTTCATTTTCAGATCGATGAACAAATGATGCTTTGAAAGGGGTTCACTTTATCTCTAAATAAACGGCAGGATTGGACTTGTCTCTTTGGTTTCAAAAATACTATTATTGTTAAGTTGTTACCAATATATGCATGCTTTGTCGTTTTGTTTTTTTGTAATGCATAGGCGTGGAGCGAGGCATACTCCCTTTGGCTGGTTTAACTGTTTGGACGGGTGCCCCCGTGCTTTCTGTGGCAATTGAGCCTTCCTCCGTGGCTGATGCACAAGATATAAACCGGCTTGAACGCGGCCTCCGTCTTTTAGAACGCGCTGATCCCTGTGCCACGGTAAGTCATTTGTATGCTAAAAATAGATAATTTTGTCATAAATTTAAGTACGTTTTGCGCTTTATGTATTAATTTTTTTTTATATCAATAAGGATTAATTATATTTTATAACGACGACCAGGATTTGGGAGACGCATATGCCGAGGCGTGTACACATGTTAAATCAATATACCAGTTTATATGCAGATTATGATTGAATATGTTTTGTTTATTTGGCGGATGATGAAGGGTGTTGCAAATAACAGCTTCTGCTAATTGTAACTCCTGTCGTCTTCTGCTTTTAAAAATGCCTGAAAATCTGCATGATTTTCGAGTTAAAGATTTAGAATTACTCTGTTCAACTATTGCAGAAGCGTCTTCCTTTTTACCAGGTGTCTTTAGGTTAAAATTCCCTTGAATTCACTTCCTAAGTAATTTACCAGTGGGGCTAACATAACGCACTGATGAGCTATGGCATTAGTCAATCTGGTGCTGAATGAGAGTGCTCTTCCAGCACATACATAAATCCATACAGAAATACATATATTATTCGACATTCGAGATTCTGCTCAGGCCACCTTGAATAGATTAGCAGGCATTGTTTCGTCTCTCGGTATGAAATTTACGACCTCCATATGTAAGTTACTTTTACAGAATCATCCACCTGTCACTCCAAATCTGCGACTGCAGAGGCCCTTTGGTCACTACCATAAGAGTGCCTCTGAGATGCCAGGCTCAGATAATCCATTTATAAGTATGATCATCTAATTTAGAACAACTAAATCCCTCAGAATTATTATTTAAACTACATTTCTCAAGTCCAACTGCTAATTGCTCTGTATCCTTAATATTTACTAAACCAGCTATAATATTAGAATAAAATTTCATGCAATATATATTATAGCAATAAGTGTGCTCACCCAAATACTCTGATATCCACAGTTGTCGGGTTTAAAAATCTTGGGAGCTCTATCAATAACTTAAGCAATACTTCTAACGAGGTGAGAATGGGAATCGCGAAAGCTAGAGTAGCTTTCTCGAACCTTCGCTATTTATGGAGAAACGTGAGTATTTCACTCTCTCCTAAAGGTCATGTTTACAATGCGTCTGTAAGCGCGGTTTTATTATAAGCTAGTGAAACTTTGCTTCTTAGAGTTTATGATTTTAGACGCTTACAGGCATTCGACCATCGTTGTTTGAGAAGCATAGCACATGTTGGTTACCAACAATGTATTTTTGGATCTGCCAACAAATGCTCCTCGTAAGTAAAACAAATAAAGCTCCATTAACTTCGTTGACTCGGTCACGTTTTGCGTATGCCCTCAATTCGATTGTCCAATAGAGCTCTGTTATCACATCCAACACCAGGTTGGTGCAAGAAACAAGATGGGCAGATTTTGACATGGCAGAAACAGTTGAAGTCACTTACATCCAAATTGGGTAGTATAGGACCCACTCGTCTGCCAGGATTGGAACCACATTCGCATCACAGTTCTTGGTTAGAAACCATTCGCGATATTTCATCGAATCAAGATCAGTGGCGATCTTGTTGCAGATGTCTAGTAGGATCATTTTTGTAACTTCCCTTCCTTAGTATGATAAAGTTAGCTGCGAGGTTTGGTTTGTTTGTGACATGGAAGCTGTATTGCTGATGTTGCCTTGCCCTAATGCCGACTTGGCCACAATGGTGTTGTGTAGAGGTTTAATTTGCCTCACTTCTTTCAGTTATCTTTATAAATATACTCATAGTAACTAGGTATTGTCTCTCTCTCTCTCTCTCTCTCTCTCTCTCTCATATATATATATATATATATATATATATATATATATATATATCTCTCTCTCTCTCGTAAATTTCACTAATAATTAGTACCTAAATCATTATTTTGTCGCTTTTTCACTTCTTATAGTTATATGACAGTGAAATATTAGTCACTTTTGACTTTTGTATGGCTGTGCATGATGATGATTATGATGGCATTAGTGTAAATAAACGATGCTTGACTATTCGATTTCATGGAGCTTATCCTTTACATTTAGGTCTAGCAGACCTTTTTGTTGTTTAAAAAACATCAGTTGTATATTAGGCATCCGATAAGTTACTTCTTTTCTATTCTTGATGGTTGTTTCAACAAACCATTCTGGTTAGGTTTAGGGTTGCCTGTTTTCCAATAAAGATGTTTTGAACTCCGGCAATTCTTGGCATTGAAATGTTTCAGAAGTGATTTTCTTTATTCTGTAGAGTAAATTGTGCATTGGTACAACGCTTTGGTAATTATTGTACTGTTGAGTCCATGTCTGTCGTTGGTGTGCTTTCCTTTTCAGACTAACATCTTTCTTTATCAATGGCGATTCGTTAATGGTAGTCTGAGAGTTTGTGCGCACGCATAGAAACTGAATATTATAGTTTAAGTCACTTTTTTCTACATATTAAATAGGAATAATTATGGTTTTATCAACATTTCATTTATATGCATAGTCGTATGTTTCCAGATAGAACATGTATACATCAATTAAATAATAATTGATTGCGCGGGTTGTGGTAATAATTCTTTAAATCAAGTTAGCGTGCTTAAAGTAAGCACCAATCCCATTGTATTTAACCAGTCCGCGAACAACATAACAAAACTACCGCAAGTTTTGTTATGTTGTTCGAGGACTGGTTAAATACAATGGGATTGGTGTTTACTTCTAGCACGCAAACTTGATTTAATTAATGTATACATCAGGTAGTAGACTTACTAATGGACTGACCAAAGTCACTGAATCGGCTTGCCTGAAATATTGACTATTAAAGAGGAACTGAAAATATTTAGTGCACATATTGGTGAGAATTTTTAGGTTACTTGCAGGTATGAGGAATGGTTTATATCAATTAACGTACAGAGGAAATCGATGGTTTTGTCAACAAGAATGCCTGCAAATAGATGACGGACGTCAAATTTCTTTTTTTTATTTTCGACTTTGCGCGATTTCACCTTATTTACGAAATCAACTGTACCGTGAACACACTTGCTAGAAAGTCCAATTTGTACTGACCGTAGAATTTTTTTAGTTCACTTGCCATTTTGTGATATGGAGTGTTGATCATTAACACAGTGAGTTGTTTGTTCCAATTACCGTTTGCCTTCGGTATGCTGTACGTTCTGGCTGCGCGTGCGCCAATTGGTCTTACTTTTCCAGACCCAGTATAGTATTATTATGATCAAGGTTGCGGTCTTGACATAAACACCTGACCCATTAATTACTTACATTTTGTCAGCATAAACTAAGTATTGTATAGTGTAGAAAAGGCAATTCATCCAGTAGACCGGTTTCGTCCTTATTGGGAACTCATGTACTGGTCAGAATTTGCCGCGGACAGGATTCGAACCTGGGCACGTCTGCTTCGGAATATGGTGCTCTAACCACTGAGCCATCCTGTCGCACGTATAGTATTATCAATTTCATTAGAATTCACGCGATAGGTTCTTCGTTGAACTTAATCACATACACTTTTAATCGCACGCCATATTAAATACTTAGTAGTATCTAATCTCTGTTTATTTGTTCGTTAGGTTTGGTACTTCTTTTTTATCATCAAGAACATTGTTTAAATCGAGTTTGCGATCTTGATGTCAACATCAACCCCAATATGTGCGCACGTATGTCAGTGTAAACTAAGCATTGTATAATGTAGAAAAGGCAATTCATTCAGTAAACCGGCTTCGTTCTTATTGGACGCGGACAGGGCTCTAATCTGGGCACGTTTGCTTCGGAATCTGTTGCTCTAACCATTGAACCACCTTGCCGCACGCTACAGACAATTATCAATTTTATACTAACTAATGTATGATAGATATCTACTCCTTTAGGTGTAACCTATTCAGCGTCTCTATAGACCTGAAGTTCAAACTAACTACTCCCTCTCTGTAATTTTTTAGCAGAAAACACACTATCTTGGGAACTGTTATTGAATTAAACGAGCATTGTTTGCATGGGCGGTGATAACAGTCATTTAAATATCGGTGGCAACAGTTGCGTTGAATTCTGTCAAAAAGAATATTGCCTTTTAAACTGTTTTGTATACCGGCTTTCTAATAAATTTATTCTTGAATACACTTAATATTTATCAGTTCAGTTTGCACATATATCATATATTATCTTTATAAATATAATGGTGAAGTGTCAATGATTAACATTTGTCTTTCTTACAGTAAGGCTTACGGTTGTTACTTTAATTTCGTTTTCCGTACAAAAAAGGTGACTATCACGCCAAAAGGTGAATATTTGTTGCACGCGGCCGGCGAAGTTCATCTTCAAAAGTGCCTCGAAGATCTGACTACTCAGTTTGCTCCGGAAATTGAGATTCACGTCTCGCCCATCGTTGTGTCTTTTCGCGAGACAGTGACTGCTGGCTGTTATCCGCCATTGATTCCCACTCGTTCATTATGGCTCAACCGTCCTCGCACGAAATTCCAGACTCAACAACGTGACTCGATTAAATCCGCAGACACAGCAGAAACAACGTCCAACGTGTCAAACAACTGTGAAAGGAGAGAAAATCAAACATCACCTGACGGTCAGTTAACGAAATTTAAATACTTAATGATCCATACATATTATTACTAAAATAACGTTTGCGAGCTTGATATAAACACCAATCCATTTTATTTTATTCAGCTGCATTACATACAAAAATACCGTTAGTCACAGTTTTGGCCGTTATCATTATTTATATATATGATGTATATATATACTGTATATGTATGTATATATATATATGTATATCAGGTGGGCATCGAGTAACCATGTCATGGTATGTAAACAAATCTGAGTTTGATTATCAATCCATTTGCAGTTAAATACTATTTGTTGCGGAGGCTAATATATATACAAGGTATGTTTTAGGTGTTGCGAACCTAGTAACAAATAAGTTCAGTTGTGACCGAAGGATAGACCAAGGAAGCATGAAAAGTATAATCTCATGCACATTCGTTTCGTGCTTAGTGGCGACTCATCAGTAGCAGCCGGTATTTTATTATATATATATATATATATATATATATATATATATATATATATATATTAATGTTTTTGGCGTGTGCAGCAGCCAGTCAGTACTCCCTAGGACTGCCATTGAGTGCAGAACCAGTGAAAAGTCGACTAGTTAACAGACAGTGTAAAGTAGATGCGTGTAGGTACGTATGACTGTGCGAGTGGTTAGATACAATTGGATTGGTGTTTATATTAAGTTAGCATAAATGATGCAAAGAACTGTTAGCACTATGCGCGCAGTCAATGATTTTTTTATTGACCTGAATATTAAAAATCAGACCAATGCATTTTTGTTTCGGTGCAAATAACTTTCAGATAAATGATGGTCAATTAGTTGGAAAAAGGTATGCATAATTTCGCATGGTTCTAGATGGGTTCCGTAATAATATCAGCACACGAACAGATTGGTTGAGTTTGCACGGTTCTGTACGAAAAATTTTTGTGCATAGGCACTGTGTGACATGATATATAGTTTTGTTTCTCATAGTATTTGTGTGTACTGCTTTTTCTGTTAGTTCATGTCTTGATTCTACTGCATCAAACTTAACCGATTTCTTTTGGTTTCAGAATCAATAAACTAGAATATTATAATGCCGCCAGATCCCTCGCCATCATATTCGCAACCTATGTGGGTGATTAGGGGCCATGATGGACTGATAAATTATTCCATGCAGTTAGATTCACATTTAGTTATCTTGACCGAATTGTAAATTGGATTTGAGCCTTAGGGATTTCGAAGCCGTTTTCTCGTAACATGTCAGCAGACTTCACAGTGGTTTACTGGCAAGTCATTTACGAATTAAGCGCCGAATACACGATGTGTACTATACGAATTGAGATAATACTTGCACATATACAGGAGGTGTATACTACATAGTATATTATCACTACCAACCTTATCCTAAATTTACATTGTTTGGGATTGTAGCCATATAAATCTCCGACCGGATGACCCATAAATCCCAGCCAGTCGTGCCGACAACACCAGCGTGACCCGTGATGGTACTAATTGGATACAGCTATCAATACAAATAATGTGAAGCCTCGAGTTCGGTTTTACGTCGCAGTATTGGT
This sequence comes from Eudiplozoon nipponicum, assembly GCA_029291075.1. Classification (NCBI taxonomy): domain Eukaryota; kingdom Metazoa; phylum Platyhelminthes; class Monogenea; order Mazocraeidea; family Diplozoidae; genus Eudiplozoon; species Eudiplozoon nipponicum. The sequence goes on from JAQBSW010000090.1 coordinate 225,351, forward strand.
TGTAATGAGAGCTATACACTGATAAAGCTTGCCTGCTGGAGAAATTCGTGACAACTACCGCCTCAAAACCTTATAACTGGGTAGATACTTATTGTCAGCCGTATTTAACGGACCATCTAAGGAAAGTAAAACTGAAAAAGCCATCTCTACTATGTATGAGTGGCCTAGTGCTCCTTTAAATTCAATATGTACCCAGGATAATGTTTTGCGGCTGATAAAATATAGGATTTCTGTTTTTCTCAATTTTTACATTTGGGTTTTAAAATGATTTGATATTTCCCGCGTCTATTGACAGATTCATTCTTAGGTTCACCCAGGGAAAATATCGCTTCATTGTCCTGGTATTTGAATTATAGGGTAACTGATTATCATTTAGCCCAACTTTTCCTTATATATATATATATATATATATATATATATATATATATATATATATATATATATATATATATATATGCATTTCAGTTTGATCCCGCCATCAATTTGCCGTTTTACTCTGATAATCATGGAAGGCTGAAATGCGTCAGTACGTACGACTGACTGTAGTTTCTCTACGTTATTCGACGACTGGTTAAATACAATGGGATTGGTGTTTACTTCAAGCTGCCCAACTTAAAAGATTGTCAGCTTCACCTGCGCAATCGTCGAATGTTTATTTGCATTGCCTGTCCATGTATGTGGCGAAAGCTGCCAAGTGTTAATGTACGTGAATGCATAGAAATTGTGCAGCCGACATTTTCAGTCAAGTATAATATATGCGAGACTACTAGAGGTGAGAGCCACATTTCTAATTTTTCTTTCCATATATATATATATATATACGCATTGAGGTTTTATCCTCGCTAGTCAGTTTGCCGTCGTACTCTGATGATGATCATGGGAGGTCGAAACGCGTCGGTGCTTTTGACTGGCGGTAGTTTTGCTATATTGGTCGACGACTGGTTAAATAAAATGGGATTGGTGTTCACTTAAATCTCACAAACTTGATTTAAATGATTTTTACTACAATCCTCGCTATTATTGATTGTTTAATTGTCTACTGGTTGACTGTTCACTTGTTAGTTATACATTAATAATCCTAGGAAATACTTATTGGCAGCTGAATACACCTGCAGACATTAAGTAGTTTATGGATGGTTTCGGAAAAGAGATAAAAACGTCGTAGAACCTAAAATATCTAATATACTTCGTTTTTCATGGGATAGAATATGTCGTGCTCCAAGATGTGAAGGATCTACGAAGTCGAGAAGATCTACAATACCAAATGTGCCAAAATATATACTGCTTGGATAATCATTGAGTGGGCACAGCAGTTGAAGCCTATGGATCTACGGCATTAAATTGAATTCAGATAACATTGAAAAATACACATCGTGCACACGGAAATGAGGACTACACGATTTATTGCAGATATAAAACATCAAGTGCGCATCTAGTAATCACGCCAGCCAAACGTGATAAGTCAACATAAGCACTACGCATACATTTAAATTTCTTTCGAATTATCTATTGATTTTCCCCCATGCTGCGAATAGCACAACTGATGTCTAACGATGCAATGGCATCACAATTTTTTGGTTGCGCGAAAAGATGAAATATTTGTCTCGAATACACATTAGCCAGTCTACAATAAAACTTATGTAATAAAAGTATTGTCATTAAAGTAACTTAGTTTATAGTTAAAACAGATTAACAGGATCAAATAGAAATTTGATTATACAGTTTTAAAAAATTGACGTGTTCGCGTGCTCTCTCATTTTAAAGCATCCTACACTTTGTACTTTAATAGAATGCTGTTTACGCTATTGAGATTGGTTGAGCACAATTTTTTTCTGCAGGTGACTATTATTATTAACACCCATGAAATTTACAATTTCTTGAACAAGCATATGTATAGAATTAAAACTCCATAAAGTAGAACTAAAAAATAGTGTCACTTACAGTGTAATCGAGAAAGACAGGTGTGCTAGAAGTTCAAGAAATGGCAAATTATTAATTTCTCGGGTGCTGATAAGTAGGAATTTTACTATCCCAAAATGAACAGTCAATTTTTTATGTAATCAAGCTAGACTATTTCACTTCGGAGTGAGACGGTAATAGAAATTGATGCATTGCATTTATCCATCTATTGGATTCTACTCTGTAAACGTTTTATTCATACTATAGTATCTTTAATTTTCCATTACCCTTTTTAAGGGATGATTTTGCTTGCTTCTGAAGGAAACTGGTCACTGGCATCTAGGCAGATAGTGCTCATCAGCCTTGGTTGGCAGACTATCTAGAAGAAGGAAAACTCCGAATACAAACCATCTCTAGGATTGGGTGACCATGGAATATACAACTAAAAATGATTACATACTGCATCGGCCGTCGCGCAGTATAAAAAGGCTCGCCTTATCTGCTGAGCCGCGAAGGATGGATAAGCGAAATTGAGTTACTGCGGGCAACTTTATCACCGATTCTGCCTCCTTTCCTTCCCCTTCATCTTCTTAATCTAGCAATAACATTTTTTAGATACTATGAATAACACAGCCCAATATCAGGTTGCCAAATATCGAAAATGGTTCTAGTAGACGATCATTCATTAAACCTAGGCGCATTTAATATACAAATATTAAAACAAATTGGACAACAAGAATCTCTTGCTCGTACGTTGGATAAATTAGTAATCGACACGTGTTGCTTATCTGAAACCAGAATACAGGATCCTACGTGCATTACAAAACTGGTTGCACCATCCATATCTATGCGTTATTGACATCGACATCTGGTTCCACAGAGTTCTCTCAAGCCGGTAAAAATGGGGCTTTGGTATTGCCCTTAGCGCACGAGCTGAGCTTGCTTAATTGAATGGATCCCTTTAAATAGTCGATTGTTTGCGGCACGTTTAAATACATCTATTAAAATAATCAGTTATCGTCGTTGCCTCTTCGTTGTATCTGCATATGCTCCTACCGATTGCAGCACAGAAGAAAGCAAGTACGCTTTTTACTCCGAATTAAGTTCCTTACTAAGTAAAGCACGAATTTTAGATTTAGTCCTGGGTATGAGTGACATGAATGCTCAAGTTGGGCGCTTAAGTAACACAGAATTTCATTTAGGTGTCAAATTCTACCTGGCTCGACTCATAAAAATACTCCTCGCAGTATAAGACGCCAACTTAAGCGCAGTCTAAAAGTCGATCTCGAAAACTTTGGACCAGAAAGGCTGAAGAAATGAAAGTAGCTTTCGCGTCAGGTAATAGTCGCTGTTTGTTCCAACTTATTCGCGCAACAGGTCCGAGAAAATTAAAAGTTAGTGAAGCTATAAATGTTAGTAACAACCATTTAATAACTGATAAAATATGTCGTCTTCATAGGTGGGCTGAGCACTTCAAAGTTCAATTTTCTTGAGCACCCGCGTCAGTTTCGATTCCCGAAGCACGTCTGCATCAACAGTGTGGAATGTTAGTCTCGAAGAACTATCAGGGTTAGAAGTACGCAATGCAAACCTATCTCTTAAACGCCGCAAAGCCACAGGCCCCGATGATTTGCTTCCAGGATCGCTTAAGGATGGTGGCAATATAATTTCAGGAGCTTTGACCAAACTTTTTCATATTATATGGAATGAGGAAACCGTACCACTTGATTGGAATGAGTCGACCATAATTCCCATCTTCAAAAAGGGCAATCGTAATTCGTGCGATAACCATCGTGGTATAAGCTTGACTTCAGTCGTGTCTAGATTATTTGCTTCGATTATCCTATGTCGTCTCAGGGCTTCACGTGAATCACATACAAGAGAAGAACAAGCTGGATTCCGCGCAGGACGATGTTGTATTGACAATATTTTTGCGTTAAGGCAAGTTCTTGAACAGAGACACTTATACCACCGTCCCACAATAGCTGTCTTTCTAGACTTCAATGGTGAATTTGATTCGGTGGATCGCAATGTTTTATTCTATATCTTGTCGAAAAGCGGCATACCCACAAAATGTGTTAATTTTATTCGAGCTCACTACACAAATACTTCTGGTCGCCTTAAGGTCTACAACGAATTAACGCATAACTGTACAACCAGCAATGGTGTTCGTCGAGGTTGTCCACTTTTCCCATTTTTGTTTAATTTTGTAATCGTGGCTATTATGAACAACACTCTCTCACACATTCAGGACGCTGGAGTTGAAGTTCTCCCGGGAGATAAACTAGTCGATCTTGACTATGCGGACGATATCGTAATATTATTCGACAATCAGCATGCTCCCCAGGCCACCTTGAATAGATTAACAGACGTTGTTCCGTCTTTCGGTATGAAATTCGCACCCTCTAAATGTAAGATAATGTTACAGGATCACCCACCACTCACTCCAACGTTGCGACTGCAGAATGAAGATCTTGACATAGTCGACAGGTTTACATATCTTGGGAGCTCTATCAATAACGTAGGCAATATATCCGACGAGGTGAGAATACGGATCGCGAAAGCTAGAGTAGCTTTCTCGAACCTTCGTCATTTTTGGAGAAACGCTAATATTTCACTTTGCCTTAAAGGTCGTGTTTACAATGCATCTGTACGCGCAGTCTTACTATACGCTAGTGAAACTAGGCCTCTTAGAGTTGATGATCTGAGACGCTTACAGGCATTCGATCATCGTTGTTTGAGAAGTATAGCGCATGTTGGGTACCAACAACGAATAACTAACGTTGACATCCGTAGACGTATTTTTGGATCTGACAATAAGTGCTCGTTGTTAGAAAAACAAATAAGGCTCCATCAAATTCGTTGGTTCGAGCATGTTTTGCGTATGCCCTCATTTCGATTGCCCAATAGAGCTCTGTTCTCTCATCCAGCACCAAATTTGGCATATTTTGACATGGCATAAAAAATTGAAGTCGCTTACATATAAATTGGGTATTATAGGACCCACTCGTCTGCCAGGATGGGTCCTCGTACGCATACGAGTTCTTGGTTAGAAACCCTTAGCGATATTGCATCGATTTAAGTGCAGTGGCGATCTTGTTGCAGATTTCCTGTAGAATCATCTTCGTAACTTTGTTTTCTTAGTTGGACAAAGTTAGCTGCGAGGTTTGGTTTGTTTATGACGTGATACAGTGAAATCCGCAAGGATGATGTATTGCTGATGTCGCCTTGCCCGAATGCTAACTTGGCCATAATGGTGTTGTGTTGATGTTTAGTTTGCCTAATTTCTGTGAGTTATCCCATAAGTTTACTCATAGTAGCAAGGTATTCCTTCTTTCTCTGTCTCTCTCTTTCTCTCGTAAATCTCACTAATAATTTGTCTAAATTCATTTATATAATTTTTTCACTCCTTATGGTTATATGGCAGTGAAACATTATTCACTTTTGACTTTTGCATGGCTGGACATGATGATGATGCTTCTGTGCTGAATTATACACAAAAATGTTTTTGATTTCTGCTAACTGATACCTGTTAAATTTTTGCTTTTACAGTTAATATTCAGTTCTTCAAATCAAAATACCAGATCAATTCATTTCAGGCGAGTGGATTTCCAGGTGATCCACTGACCGATGGCCTATTTGCGTACAACCCAAATCTTTCCGTCACACAGCTGCCAATTGCTGTATTTCAGCTGCCCTACTCGCGTCGGAGAACCCGCGTTTGTCTGCGAGTCACTGCGCATCCAATGCCGGATTGCTTACTTTCCTGGCTGGAGAATAGTCATGATTCTGCTCTAGTGCCTAAGTTAATTCGCGCTTCAAAGAATAAGGTATGTTTTCCCATAACTATCTTTTATTTAAACCATAATAATTAGCACAAGTCTTGTTGGGGGAGTAGTCGCCAAGTTACTATAACTGCTCGGCTCGTATTTCGCGAAATGTTTTGACTATGACACCCATTATTTTTCAGTTATCTTGGAATTGGTTGTGAACAATATTACTTACTTTGAATTTTGTATACGGCTATGTATGTTAAGGCTTAATTTTTTCTAACTAACTGAAACGAATATGAACATTATTCTTAGATTGGTTTTTTATACTTCAACTTGTAGCACTATATGCTACGTAGTGCTGTTAATAGTATTACGTCACATTACCTTTTCTACACTATAAAATTCTTGGTTTATACTAAAAAATGTATGTACATAATGAGTCAGGTTTATATATTAAGATCGCAGCGTTGATTAAAGTAATAGTATTACCTACCTGTTTTGAATGAACAAATTTTGCACATTAAGAAAAATATCTGGTACCAAAATTCTAATGATATCAAAAAACAGTTTGTATTTTTCATGGTTTTTACGTGATACAATACAAACCGTAAGGGTAGCACCCGTAGGTCGGTAGAAATCTTAATTTCTACATTTCCAGGTGCACAAATTATCTTTGGCCTTGATTGATGGGTTGTACTCAGGATAGGCTAGTTAATAATATTTATTGCTATATCATTCAATAGGCGCATGTGCATTTATATGTGTATAAATAACTAAAAATATTCAGTTAAATATAATTGATACACATGTATGTAAATTTAAATGAAACTGCAGTCAATAGACATTAATTCACGCTTTGCACGCGTCAGACTAATTATTAATTCTAAACATTTGAAATGCTGTATTATTAGAATGATCTCAATAGGTAGGGTGGGGTTGCAAGACAAAAAAATAAGCGTTAAAATTACTAAGTTTTAAAATCAAACGGGTAGTTGAAATTTAGAAGGACTATATTCTCAATAATTGATTAGCCATTAATTGAATAATAAGCCCACTAATAAATCTTTCTTAATTCGATGTTCTTAATATTTTACTAGTCTCACTTAGTTAGATGAATATAACAGTTACGAAAATGCTCACATACAAATGTGGCATACGACTATCTAGAGAAAGATCAGTCTGAAGTATAAATAATGTAGCCAAAGGAAATATCGCGCTTGCTTTATTTGTTTGTTTTGTAAAATTGGTGGGGATGGACCAACTGAAGAAGACAGCCGAGATATTTTGTTGAAGAAATAAAACTACTGGAACATTAACGCAGATCATGTGATTTCGATTCTGGATGATAATTAGATTTCGCTAGACGTTTTCGTTGTAACGAATGTTGATGCTACTATTGGGCGCCATTTTTTGTATGGAGTATCGTCCCAAATTAGATTAACATGGTGATGAAAATATTCTCAATTTTTAAATAGTAATTTGTAGTATTTTGATTTATGCACTATCAAATTTTCCACTATCTCTCATGAAACGTAAATTGCAAATTTGACTTTTATGCTAACTCTGCATCAATCTGATTTTTTTCAAGCTATCGAGACGATATTTCAGTGTTTTGGAAAAAATTGTCACGGCTTGGGTCTCAGCTTGCCAGAAAGCAGCTGCTGAGGTCGACGAGAAGCTCTTAGTTGACACCACAACTAATTTAAAGCTGGAACAACTAGCCGAATCGTTCAGTGAACCTGGCAAAGAAAAAGGTTATTCTTTCTGTTGGCTGCTATTACCTCTAGTTCAAATGACATCTTTAACGCGTCGTGATGCTTTTTTAGAAAATCAAAATATCTTCAATGCATAGTACCATTCCTATTTGGAAAGGTACATTTTTTTATTAGACACAAGAACCGAAGTATCTACAAATGGATGTATATATAAGGTAAAGCAAACAGAAAATTAAAAACGAGCAGACAGTATGTAATAGGGGTTACACCAATAATTTGTGTGCATCACCTCTGTGATGGTTAACGCCGTTGAACCATCACAAACTCCTCTGTTATCCCTTCTACCCCATGGGAGTAGAACGACTGTCCCAGCCCTAATGATGAAGAAGCTATGTATGTATTTGTATGATTTAGAGAATGCTAATGTAAAGAACGTTGTTGGTTCGACTCTATTATTCATAAGTGATCACTTAATCTAGCTACCCCATACCCTACCGTATCAAGAACCACTTGGATGGTGGAAAATCTGCTTCGATATGTACGAAATATTTTAAGCGGGAAATTTATATATCCATTTCTGTTTTGCTCTATTACTCGCAATAATCATGTATATAGAGGGTCTTACTACAATGCACTAATTTGAGCAAATTAAAGCGTTTTAACGTTCTTTAGTTGCTAGTATTGCAAGTATGAAGTAGGTAGTGCGTACCTAATAAGCATTAAGTAAAATAGAACCAAATTGATATGCATGCACAGAATATATACTTTAATATACACCTGTTGCGTATTCACTGGCGACTCATCAATTTCAATCAGTAATAATCTCATAACCTAGTTTGTATGTGGTCAAGAAATGTTGGATTACACAGTAAAATAGGTTACATGTTTGTTTTTCAGGCAGTAATGACGACAACTTAAGATAAGTTCTTCGGCAAAGCGATTTCAAAGTCAAGTCTCTTTATATAATTTGGCGTACTTTTGAAGGCTTCCAACATTATGGTTTAGTCGATAGGCTGAGTTTCACTAAAATTGTGAACACCAACGATTTCTGTATATCTACTACGTGAGCTTTCTCACATTTCCTGTCTAAATATGTAGTGTTTTTGGTATAGTAAAGGTGTAATTTTCATTGCTCCATCATCTAATTGACTCGTCCTTACAGCTGCTTCACTTTTCTCCACTAAAGTAATTACACCAGTGTTACTATGTTACAAGTCAAAATAGTAAATGAATTATTTTTATTTGAATTTTGGAGGTAACAAACACAAAACAATCTTCGCTTATATAACCAACGTTTACAACTTTCAGATAATCTTTCACATAGTACATGCTATACTTTTAATTACGGCCTTATGTGGTCTACCATAATTTTTTTCTCTACGCTAGTTTTCATGGTCGTGTGTGGTCTAACGTAATTATCATACCAACTTGCATATTATATCTGCAATGTTTCATGCTTTCAGAAGCTGCATTTTGATTGGACCGTGCTGCTTCAATGCAGCACTCTCCTCACATATAATTTTGCTGGGACGCAGAACCTTTAGCTCCTTACTATATCTTTTTTAAGTAATACATAAAATAAGAGATGTCTGGAACATCTCTTAAGGCCAATTGTGTCAACATGAACATTCATCATAGTGTAGATACTCGTGTTGCGTTAAGATAAAACCAAATTTTGACTGTTAGATGTAGCATATTGTTGTTCGAACGTTGATTAATCTCTGTGTTTCTGCACTGCTCGCAGTATCTCGAGCAGCACTTCAAACAGGCAGCATTGATTGGCGTCGGGCGGCAGGTCGTTTGTTGGCGTTTGGCCCCGATCAGATGGGCCCTAACATACTTCTGGCTCAAGATGGTTGTGGTCTTACTGTACTACCCGTCTGCCAGTTTTCTCGTTCATCTGCAACGGATGATGAAGCAGATGCAGTCAAGACGAAAGCAAAATCCGGCGATAACACCGGTTTACGTCATCATCAGGATCATCATCAGTTGCTTTGTCGATCTTCCTCGCGATCATCGTTGTCATCCAACAGCACACAATCGGAATACGGAGTTTGCCAAGCGAATGTTGCCGATTCCGACAGTGGCTTCAAATCCGACATCAAGCATTTGCATAAAGGAGCTGTGCAGTTTGGATTGAATAAGGCTCAAAACGAAATTAAGAGTGGCTCATTAAGAAGTATTATACCTTTTCGTCTACAGACGGCTTGGGGCGCCGATTTGCGTTACTCTTCTGAAACTAGACGTCTGGCAAGTTCAACCCTGTCGCGACGTAAACAGGTATGTGTCTAAATTCGGCATCCGCAGCTCTTAAGTTGTGACTCGTTTTTGCCTTTATAACTAACGTGGAACATTTCTGCAAATGCCATTCGTTATTCTAAGTTGATTAGGTTGAAGATAAGAATTGATTTCCCGTAAACAAAAATTTTAAATTAAAATGTATTTAAACAATATTTCTTAAATGGAGCACGAAAACTCTTCTTAACAAACTTTGTATTTGCTACGGGTTAACCATTTAGGATGGTCATTATTGAGTACGATCGTTTTTATTTTTAATTAACTTATCAATGGTATTATGAGCTCTATTTGGGCTGAATGAATATCGAATCTGTTCGAAAACAAAGTGCATTGTAACTGAACGAAAATAAATTAATTGTCCTAATTCTAAATGTTGTTCCATTCACAGCTTCATTGCTTGTCGAGAAAATTTGTCTTTTAGTATTGACGGTATTTCAGGCGGCCTGACGTTGCGTATTCTTTTCCGGACACATCATTACAAGTTCCACAACGTTACACACATTTAGTCAAACACAGAAGGCAAGCATTTTTAAAGCAAGACAGCTCTCATTTAGAAGAATTTCAATATTCAATTTAATTGATGTTAATAAATTATTTTTGTAACTTATGAGGCTGTGTTTAATTCAAATACATTTAGGGAAATGAAAGGAATCAGCGGACAGTGCCATTTTCTTTGAACCTTTTTCATGCCTCTCACCTATACACATTCAGTGAGCTGTCAATTGAGTTTGCTTGTCGTAGAGAGATCTCGTGAAATGAAATTTATGATTTAATCATCGACACCAGGTTTTTCACTATATGGTAAACTCAGATCGGCAAATATTTAGTTATGTATATATTTTTTCTACACTTGTTTCTGCATCTTATTCTGTCTGTATAAAATGCCTTTGCTTATCTGTATTGCTTCGTTTAGGTTGAACGTGTCGAGGCAAAACGCCAGCGCGAAATTGACCGTTTGAAGAAGGCGAAAGGTATTCATTCAAATGAGAATGATAAGGCAGATAATGCGCTTTGCCACACTGAGAATCGACAGTTTTCTTCTAGTACTGAAAAAATTGTTGACAGTGCAGAAAGTAAAGGTAAATCCAATATTCATTAAGTTTAAACGAACATAGGTTGTGTAGTTGAGAAATTCCGTGACGAGACATTCATATTTTGAACATCGAAGCCAATCTTTTCCTGACTTCACTATCTGATAGACTTCCAACTTCCGCAATCTATGAAGAAAGACCGATATCTTATTCTACCTTAAAGATCGTTTGAACAATGCGTATTTGCTAGCATCATTTTTATACGATAGTGAAACTGGGTCCTGTCGGGTCGTAGACTAGGCTCTTGTAGACATCCGGCCACCGCCTATAAAAGCTACCACTAACAAATAGACAGCATGACATTCGTAGACGTGTTTTTGGAACCGCAATTCAGTTCTCATTAGACAATGAAACAAGACTCCAACTTTGTCTCGGCCACGTTTTCCGTATGCCATTAGAGTATAAGACTCTTAGCCAGAGCAAGATTGACGTAAGAGACAGGAATGAAGGATTTTGAAATGGCAGAATCGACTAAAGTCAACAACAGTAAAACTGTGTCCTAATGTACTCATTCTTCTTTAAGATGAGTTCACGTGCGCATAATAGTTATTGGTTAGAAACCCGTGAAGTATGGCGTCGAATCGAGTCCGGTGGCGATCTTGTTGCAGATATATAGTAGACTCGTCTTGATTTTCTCGTCTTTATTTGGAAGAGTTAACTTCTAGGTTTGGTCTTGTTTATAAATCGATATAGTGGAAAACGAAGGGAATCTGTTTTGTTAATACCGGCTTGCCTTAAAACTGCCTTGGTGATAACGATGGTGTGCTGTCTTCTAAGTAGCCTCCTGTTTGCTACCTAGAGTAATAGCTCCGTGTCAATTAGATTCCCTCCTTCGTATATCATTCTCCTTATATTTTTTATATTTTATTATATGTTATTATTATTTTATTATTGAAATTAGTATTCTCATATATATATATATATATATATATATATATATATATATATATATATATATATATTACAATTTATTATTGGTCATTTTGTGAAGGTATGAACAGTGTTCATTTAGGTTAATAAATTAATTCTTTGTTTTATTGCACACACAGTCTGCCAAGCGTAATTATTCAAATCGACATTGCGATCTTGATATCAACACGTCCCATTATGTAAATAACTTCAGTATAAACTAAGCATTTTAGAATTTCGAAAAGGCAGTTCATCCAGTAGACCGGTTTCGTCCTTATTGGGAAGTCACCACGTACTGTCCAGCGGACAGGGTTCGAACTTGGTCACATCTGCTTTGGAATCTTTTTTTCTAACCACTAAGCCACCCTTGCGCAGGCTACGCACAATTCTCATTTATATACTATCTAATGGTTCTTTGATGGCCTTTACTTTAGGTAGAGTTTATTTGACATCTCTATAGACTTAGAGTACTAACAGGAGAGCGCTGACCTGTGTCTATTGTCAGTGTCCCTTTATGGCGTTACTCAACACAAATACAAACAAGTTATGACTCGTTACAAAGTGTGTCGACATGACATAATTTACTGGTAATGAATGAAACACGCAAGCCTTTTCTGTACTATATTTAGCGCGTGTTTCACTAAATGCACAATTTAACTTTACCTAATGTGTTTCAAAAATTCAAGACAGTGTATTTATCATTTTTGCTGTCTTATATAATGAATCCAATTTTTCTGTTATAATCATCGAAACCATGTGTGGTCACCCGTTTCATTTGGCCATACCACTTATAAGCACATTTAATTTATATACGGTGTTAAAATTTTCAATAACCACTTGTGTACAATGAAAATGCCACGAAGGAGGGCCTATGTAAGTTTGCCATGCTACATATACATACTTTTAGTCCAAACTAATCAAGGAATAAAAAGGCAAGTGCAATTCCTCCACTAGAATGGTTTTATCCTCATTGGGCACTAATCGAGTGTAGCGATAATTGTGGAAGATGAGATATGAACCAGGCAGCATTTATTTCTGAGTCATGCAACTCATTCTCTTTGAAATGCGTGGCGTACGGGTTGAGTAAGACAACTGAACCAAATTCTCTTGAATTCAAGTATTACTAACGACGAGTGCCCAACAAGGGCGAAAATGGATTTATTATTGAATTTAATTTACAATCTTATACAATTTTTAGTTTGTATTCGAAGCGCGCACATATATATATATATATATATATATATATATATATATATATATATATATATATATATATATATATGCATATATGCATATTTACGCAGCATAATATTCCATAATGAGTTATCGTAACTACATGCATATTTATATGCACTCCTGTGTTTATATTTCTATGATTATGTCAGGTCTTAATCATGAAGCAGTCAAGGTCGACATTGACCATTCCAGCAGTACCGCTGACAACGAAGATTCGGTTAGCGAAGTCACAGCGCAAAGCACAGAAACTGAACCCTTAGAAGACAGTAAGTATACTAGTATTATAACGTATAAAATGTTGCCCGTTATGCCGCTATTTACTGTGACATAATTATCCAAATTGGTTATGTAAGGTCGATTGTATTTTTGGAGGCACTATTTGAGAAGACCACTACCAAGTTGCATTCTTTTTTTTGTGTCAGTTGAATATGACAGAATCAGTGAACTTGGTTCGAATGTGACAGTCGATCGAACATCGTTTATTGGCTTTGGCAAGGCGTTACTTCGTGGTTTCCAGCTGGCTTGCGAATCAGGTCCGTTGTGTGGCGAGCCGTTGCGTGGCGTTGTATTTGTTCTAGAAGAAGTCTACGCTGAAGTGTGGGAGCCTTCGGTAGAACAAGCTGCCGAAGAAGAACGTGCCCGGGGTAAAATGGCTGCTTTGTACAGCCAAGGTTTGTCTTTACGTTAGCTTATATCTATCTCTAAATTTGAAATATTGTATGCACCATAGTGTATACATTATTATTAGTATTTATTATTCTATTTTTTGTGATTCATTCAGTGTGATGTAAAGCAAACTGGCTGTCTGACAAAAAAAACAAATTTTACATGTAATTATCTTGACGTTGCTAATCCAGAGATTTCTGTTGTATTAAATGTGAAGGATTGTCAATTGGTCTTTCTCGAGTTTACCTATATGTAGTCTGCGCACATTTGATGTTTACTGTGAGAATGACCCATAGACATACAAATTGCGTCCTAAAGATCAGTTGGCCTTTGCCAGCTGTACCGACAACGCTAGCAATAGGGACGAAACCGGTCTACTGGATGAATTGCCCTTTCTACACTATACAATTCTTAGTTTATACTGACATATGTAAGTAATTAATGGGTCAGGTGTTTATATCAAGACCGCAACCTTGATTATAATAATTGTTATCACCACCCGCGCAGCCAATGTTCGTTTAATTATATAAATGTTCATTTCAATACCACTTCCCCATGTAATGTGGTGTCTGTTCAGTAATGACAGATTGGGCATGGTTAGTTGGAACTTTGGGTCTAAATGGATGCCATATGAGCTCCACCTAAAGGAAAAATTGACTAACCAAGTTACATTAGTTAGTATATAACTGAAAATTGGGTGTAGTGTAGTGTGCGGCAGGATAGCTCAGTGGTTAGAGCACCAGATTCCGAAGCAAATGTGCCCAGGTTCGTATCCTGTCCGCGGCAAATTCTGGCCAGTACTTGATGAGTTCCCAATAAGGACGAAACCGGTCTACTGGATGAATTGCCCTTTCTACGCTATACAATTCTTAGTTTATACTGACTTATGTAAGTAATTAATGCTAATATCAGGATCGCAACCTTGATTATAGTTCTTTTAACGCTAGCATGTACCTTGCTGGTACTACTTAAATAGTTAGCCGGTATCATGTGAAACCTGGAGCTATATGAAATCTTCCTGGATTAGGACGGCTGCGGAGATTTAATAATAGTTCGTATCTGGAAACAGCGCAAGTTTATTTCGAGAATATTATCAACCATAAAAATACCAAGTTATCCTAAGAATAATCGTATATCCGATAAAATTTGCAGTCTTGATCAGGAAGGAGAAAATTTAAGAAACAATTTGGTAGGTCACCAACATTCCTGGACCCCGTAGAGTATGTACGCATCAGCAATGTGAATGACTAATCTCGAACCACCATCAGAATTATAAATTCAGAGCGAAATCTTAACTGTAAAACGTAACAAAACGAAATATGTCTCGATGATCTGCTACCGACCTTACTTAAGGAGTGTGACAATATAATTTTGAGCGCAATAAATAATCTACTTTTTATTTGTTATAAGAGGGAGACTGTGATGATTGCTGTTTGTGAGCTAATGATCATTTCAGTCTTTTAAAAAATCGTATTTCTTGCAATTACCACCACAAAATACGTATGAATATAGTTGTATCTGAGTCATTCGCTTTGATGATTCTACACCGCCTGATAGCTTCGGTTTATCTACATAGTAGAGGGGAACAGGCCGGATTTCGGCCAAGAGCAGGTTGTATAAATCATTTTTTTAACTTTAAGGAGTTTTTTTAATAGTGACATATATATCATTATCACACAATAGCTTTACTTCTATACTTCAATGCTGCATTTGACTCGGTAGGCGCACTGATCTAATTCTGTGTATTCTATTCACAGATGTTTTACGAGCTCTGGTCTCGTCAGAACCAGCAGTGGTTTCCGAAAAGGATATCCGCATTCGTCATTAAATTATTCGGTATGGATTCCGCACCCCAAATTTGCAAAATACTACAGAATCATCTATCACTCATTTCGATCCTGCAACTTGAAGATGCAGATTTACAGGTAGTTCACAGATACACATATATTAATAGCTATATCAGTGGCTCAATGAATATTGAAATCGCAACAACTAGAGTAGCCTAATCCAACCTTCGTTGTTTGTCGCGAAACGAAAATAACTCCAATCGAATGTAGTTTTTGCAGAATTATTGTGTGCCTTTATTTCGTTGATCCTTGAAAATTAAGATTTTAAATACAGTTGTTTGGTCGCCGCTTTCAAAGAAACCAATTTTCCCTAAGTCATAAACAATTTATTATCAACCATGACGTCCGTATATATGCTTTTGGACTCGTCAATAACTGCTCCTTATTGGACAAACCAATAAATCTCCATCAATTAGCGCTGGATCGATGTTATCTAACATTTTGCATAAAGTACGGTTGCTCTGTAAGGCGCGACTTTCTTAGCTGGTGCCACATTGACGCAAGTGGGAGGAATAGGTTTATTTTGACGTAGCCAAAACATCGAAATATCGTTTTTATTACGTTGAGTAATATAGTCAGTTCGTCTTCCAAGGTGAGGTCCACGTTCTCACCACAGCTCTTGTTTAGAATCTTTGCATAATATGGCATTTAATTCAGCTAATGACGGTTTCAAATACTGTTTGTTGCGGAGAACTAATATATTTGCAAGTATGTATTAGGTGTTGCGAACCTAGGAACAAATTAGTTCATTTTTGACCAGATGGATAAACCAAAGGCAGCATGAACGAAAAGTATAATCTCATGCACACTCGTTTCGTGCTTCTGGCGACTCATCATTAGGAGCCGATATTACGCCCTTTAACCACTATATATTTGGGTGAGGAATGTGGGATTGTATCGTCCTAATATCCGACATTCCTCACCCAAATATATAGTGGTTAAAGAGCGTAATACCGGCTCCTACCGATGAGTCGCCAGTAAGCACGAAACGAATGTGCATGAGATTATACTTTCCATTCATGCTGTCTTTGGTTTATCCTTCTGGTCACAATTGAACTAATTTGTTACTAATGAAGATTTTGTATATTTTTAGTGGAATCGTCTTAATTATCTTTTACAATTATGGATCGTTAAAGTAAAAATTACATGTAGGCTCTATTACTGATCATGTCATTATATGTAAAAAGAATGATATCGTTAAAGAGGTTGCAGATTCTGTCTGTGACCTTTGGTGGTTTTTCGAAATCCTAGTGATTGTGTTACAATTAACGACAGTATTTGTAAGATATTCATTTTTTAAATAAGTGGAGCATTAATTCTCAGAAATAAATGTGAAAACTCGTTCAATTTACAGTATCGTATCAAGTGATTTACTGGAGAAAGAATATAGGGATTAATTTTGTTTAAATAGGAAAAATGGTCCATGAATAAAGTACACAAAGCCATTTCTCCATTTGAACAAAATTAATTTCTAATAATAGTTAATGCATGCCTTTCTACTCAATAAGCATATCGAATAAGAAATTGAAATGTGTAATCACTTGTATTTGGTACTGTTTTCAGTTTTGATACCCACAAGTATATATTTATTTTTCTAAAGTTAAACAAATTGAACTTTAATCTAAATTTTAACGTTGTATTTTGTGGGAAGATGTGGACTGATGAAGAAACGCAGAAATGGGTCCGAAACGTTTCTGTTGACTAGAGTTTGGAATACCCCTGTGGTAGTCACAGCACACAAGGTTTTCAAATCTATCGCAACAGAGTATTTCCGTGTGTTTCCTATGCTTCCGTACGTGTGTTTATAGTTAGTTTATTTTTAGTGCTTCTGCGTATTCTGCAGGAATTGGATTGATTACACGAGTGTGAGGTTTCAAGTTTGCCGTATACTCGTAGTAGCATAGTGATGGTTTTGTTTGAAATATGTTCTATTTGCTATCTATTCATAGACTACCGACATACAGATAAACATATAGATTAATTATCACTGATAGCAATACACCAACAAATAAAATCTGGTCCCTCACCGTCATTCTACTGTTAAATGTGGGCATTGTAAAACAGCAGGTAAGCCATTTCTAATTGAGGTGGATAATATTAATTTGGAGTGTGCCTTCTCTTAAGTTGTTTGTCATCCAAGGCTTGCAAACAACATCCGCGTGGTGGCGCTGGTGGTAACAACAAGGTTGCAATCTTGATATAAACACCTCACCCATTATGAGTATTATATATTGTAAAGGTAATTCATCTAGTAGACCGGTTTCGTCTTTATTTGGAACTCTGCACGTACTGTTCATAATTTACCGCAGAGAAGGCTCGAACCCAGAAACATTAGTATATAAATAAAAATTTTGTTTAGTGTGTGGCAGGGTCGCTCATGGGTTAGAGCACCAGATTCCGTAGCAAACGTGCCCAGGTTCGAGCCCTGTCCGCGGCAAATTCTGGACAGTATGTGAAGAGCCCAATATGAGTGAAATCGCTTTACTGGGGGAATTGTCTTTTCTACACTTTCCAGTACTTTATATTGGCAAATGCATGTACATAATGGATTCGGTGTATCTATCAAGATCGCAACCTTGAATACAGTAATCTGCCTGGTTCATCTGGTTTTGAGGTGCCTATGGCCAGTTTCCTTCAGCGGACGAGACGTGCCATTCGCATCGTGTACTATAGCTCGCATTGCCTCACTTTCCATTTCACACTGTGTTGTTTGCTCAATGAAACCGAACTCCAGGCTTCACATCGATAAGGAAGGCTGCATCATGGTTACCGTTGCTGGTAAGTCTGCCCAGGGCCACCGTCAGCTTGGACATAATGTAAATCTGTTGATTACTTTGTTTCGTCCTGTTTCACTAAGTTTAAGCTAATCGAAGAAACAACTTTAGTAGGAGTAAACAGATTATATATTTGCGCATGTGATTTGATTTTTTCCTTTCAGATAAGTCAAATAACGAAAATATTGATCTTGGTGGGAATCAAGATTTTCCAAACGAAGCATTGGATGATGAGATAAAGCACACACCTGGTGGTGACAATGATGCAGAGATTGACGACGAAGTGCCACTGGCTATTCGCCTAGCACAGGCTCGTGAGCTAGAACGTCGCAAAGAATTGGCTCGAAAAAGGATTGCTCGTGAACTGGCCGCTCAATGTGGTGACAGTAAATACGTAAACGATGAGGACGACGAAGATGATGATTTTCCCTTGGATTGGGTCGCCGGCAGTGGCGGAGATGGTTTAACAACTGATGGTGGTTGCTATGGTAACCGGGTGGATGCTGATGATTGGTTGATGGATGACGTTATAGATGAAAAATCAGACGTCGCTAATAAAACTGCAAGTAGACGGGCTAAACGCGGCCAAGCTGATGCTAAGAAAGACTCCGATGATGAGTCGTCATCAAATTCGTCGTCCGATTTGCAGGAAGCGGTTGGTATTACTGATATTTCTTCCTGACTGCTTTTTGCTCTTTTATTTATTTTTTGAAAAGTGTAATTTTGCACTCTTTCACACACAAATATGCGGCTGGGTGGTCGCGAGTGTAAACTTTGTAATTTTGATTTTAGTACGTCCTCCAGTTTTTGCTGTGAAGTGTTGATCCTGCTCACGGTTGGTCTTAATGGCGACAACTTGCGAAACTTTTAATAAGGTTATGGCGGTAGATGTTCGATACAATTTATAATATCTAGTTGATAAAATAAATATATCTTATTCTTTCGTTTTTTTGCCATTTCTGTCTGATCTTCTATGCCATTTCTTCTTCTTATCGAGGCAGGAATATGTTCAGTTTTTGACAAGATATGCACGTATGCGTTTTGTAAGTGTAATTGGTCTTGAACAGATTAAAGCCCATCTCTTCTGTGTATCTGCCTAGGCCATGAACGCCTTGTCCAATTTAAATATTTTTGTCATATTCTTATGAATGGGTTTGCAGACTATATTAAAGAAATCTTGCATTTAATAACTCTGGCTCCCCCTGCTATTGGCTCTTCAGTTAACCTCGCCGGTTTATCGCCATTAATCCCAGTTATCCTTTTTTATTTTTCATTTCTTCTTTATAGTTTGTTCTTAGACACTGATGTTTGCTCATATTGGTATTTCTTGGCTAGCTGTGCTGTACTGTTGTACGTTTGCGAAACTTGATTCTACATTTTAATGTCTCTGATACTTACAAACACTCGACCACCATTGTTTCAGGAGCATTACCCATGTAGGTTATCGACAACGAATAATCACCGCTGAATTCAATAGGCGTACTTCTGGACACAACAATAAGTGTTCAGTTTTAGACAAACAAATAAGATTCTTTTAAAAAGCGAACCTTACTAAAATTCATAGTAACCTTTCCAAATAAAAAGAAACGCTTCTTTCTTATTTTCTTCTCAAGTATCTACAAATGAAAATCTCTTTATATATAAATTGAAAGGAAAAACAAGATAGAAATATGAAAACAGAGAGAGTGTGAAAAGACGGAAACCAATCAATTGCGTGCGTCATCTCCAGTTTAAGCTTAATGCCTGAAAATGCTTTTCTTGTTTTTGCACATGAAAAGTGTACTGTGAAAAAATTAGAATTGCTCCAGCTCGGTCATGTTCTAGGTATTCCTTCAATTTGATTTTGCGATAGAGCATTATTCTCCCAACCAGCGCCAGATTGACGTAAGAGCCAGGTTGGACATGTTTCGACATGGCATTAACAGCTAAAGTCAACGACAACCAAGTAGGATATTTTAAGACTAACTTGCCTACCAGAATGAGGTCTGCGTATGCATCATAGTTCTTGGAGAGTAACTACGCTATTTAGTATCGCTTCGTGCTCAGAGAACGTCTTGTTACATATTTGAATTAGAGTTACCACCTTAGCTGTCTTACCGAAGGTGGACAGAGTTACTTGCCAGGTTTTGTCTAGTTTATGAAGCGATGCATTGAAGACCACAAAGCCGCTTCATTGCCGATGTCGCATTATAACGAATTCAACTTAGCTAAAGTTAGGTGTTGCGTATAACTTTAGGTATCCGTGTATCTGTGAGTTTTCTGATTAGGTATGTTCAATTATAATAGTTTCATTATTAGTTCTATTATTATTTTTATTATACAATTTCTTTGTTTTTTTCTCATTGATATGCGAAAAATGGGACGAATATATACAATGGGACTGATGTTTATCGCAAGCTTACAACCTTGCACACCGTTTGGGTAATCAGTGATTGTTTAATTCTTTCACCCAGGACATATTCCTCGTTAAGGTCCTTCTTGAACTTTGAATTAAAGCAATTTCTTCCGTCTCTTTTTGCCACTCGTGAGAATTTAGTTATTTGAATCTCGTAACAAGATTGAGGTTTCACATCGCTCTGTTCGCGGTATGTGGTGGTTTTTACACTATTTTGGATGTGCTTGATCAGCTGTGCTACAGAAACTGGTGGCCCTGATAATGTTTCTCACACCAAGCAGGCCAGAAACAGGCGGTAAAAAATCTTAACCTTGACAAGAAATGAGAAACTAAATTTTCTTCTATGGTCCAAACAGACTATGCATTGCAAGGTTATATTCAGTGAATTTTCATTTTATTACGATAATATGTTGCTATTCATATTGTTTTGGGCAAGTAATTGCTTCTCACCCGGCTATTTGACTGACTATACGCCTTATTTTCTGGCTGATTTACAGCGTGGCGTTGATTTGTTACATCGTGGTCGGCGAAAGTGTCATCCACATACTACCAAAAAACGCTCAGCCACAAAGCCTGGCCACGGTCCAGTCGATCATCATATTCAAGGCAGTTCTGGTGCTTTTGGAAAGGCGACGACAGGTCAATTAAATGAATTCGATCTTACGTCTACATTTGGTGGCGGCGGTGGTAACAAGAAGAATAAGAAGAAAATGGTTACATTGTTGACGGGGACGCCAGATTTTATTGGTGACAAACACCAGCAGAGGCAACAGTTGAACGCGGCTACAAGTTAGTCACTTGGCTCTTTACATAGATAACAGTTTGATATAAATTGGCAAAACTACTTTTGCACATCCTAATCATTTACCTATTACAATATACTGCCGTGTTAGTTTCATACTTTTACTCGTTAGCGTTAACATAGTTTTATATTTATTGTTATGTTGGGTGGACTGAAACATCTGTGGGTTGGCCATTTGTTGGCTTGTGCGATTGTATTTAGAAACTGTTTTGCGCTTCTGGAAACAGCTTAATTGGCACTCAATTTTATGTAGACGCTTTAACGGTAAATATTCAATTGTGAATCTTCCACGCAGAAAGCTACAAATGAGCATCTTTACATGACACCATGAAACATGATTCGTCACTGGACCACTTGAAGAATAGGGCAATACAAAATTCGCCCCGTTACTTATTAAATTCCTTACTTCCTCCATTGGAGCTAGTGCAAGTTCTCAGAATTAATTATAAATGGCCTAATTGCAGCCGGCTGAAGCATTGCAAATTGTTTTTTCACATATACGTTGCCAGTATGTACCGAACACATCATAGGTTGGATAGTACGATTAATCAAATTAGCCAGTTTTTTTCTTATTGGTCACTCATTAAACACTTACCAAAATTGCCGCGAGTGCAGCTCAAACAAAGGCGCACTTCAGTATCTTGCAACTCATCCACCACACTATCCAATCTGCGCACTATGTGCAAATTTCATATATATATATATATATATATATATATATATATATATATATATATATATATATCAGTTTATGTTTTTTGGGTTAGTTGGAACTTTATTTTGAAAGCATTACCACTTGAAGAACGACTAACTAAAAATAAGCGGGCATTTATCGGGAAATTTCCTGGAGTGGTGTACGATTTGCGAGACACTGAAGGAAATTCGCACTGGTTCGAGCCCGCTGGCGTCAATTCAAGTATTATTTACCAATATACATTCGCAAGTTGTCGATCAACTTACGTAGGTCAATCGACCAGACGGTTAAATACTTGAATGAGTGAACATTGCAACTTAAACACCTGTTTTAAATCAAATGGTGAATACACGTCTTAAATTGCGCAACATGTCGTTAAAACCTCACACGTATGTTCTCCAGACGTAGCTTTTAAGATAATTACTAAATGCAATAACAGAAAGAAGTTAGTCACATACGAAGATTTATGGATAAGCAAATTGCAGCCGGATTTATGCAAGCAGAAGAAGCATGTTCAGACATTGAGCTCGAACTGAAGGTGATGCACACAATTGATTGGTCGTTGCCTTATTCCACACTCTCATCCTGATTATATTTTTCTATCCTTTGTGACATTTCAATCTATACATAAAGAGATGTTCAGTTGTAGATACTTGAGAAGAAATTGAGAAATACAATTTTACAATAATTGTTTGCGCGGGTGGTGGTAACAATTCTTTAAATCAAGTTTGCGAGCTTGAAGTAAACACCAACCTTATTGTATTTAACCAGTCGTCGAAAAACATAATAAAACTACCGCCAGTCGCAACGCACTGAAGCGTTTCGACCTTTCATGATCATCATCAGAATACGACGGAAAACTGACTATCGAGGATCAAACCGCATTGAATATATATGGAAATCATATTTAGATATGCGGCTCTCACCCCTAGCAAAATAATTGAGAAATAAACGGTTCTTGTATCTGATAAGATTTGTTCTTTTTGCACATGGAAAGGATACCATGATTTTTTTAAGGCTCGCATTCCGAAAGAATTGATGATTTCCTGAACAAGGAAACAGGTATAGTTGATTTTTATCTCATGCATGTATGCTTGTAATCTTTTAGTCATTCAAAGTTTATGAAAACTGTGAAAACGAATGACAAGTGCCCGCCTCGTGTGTGACTTATAATGTATCGGTGAAAGTTAATGTTGTAATCTTACAACAACTGACAATTTTGCTTTGTTTTTAATTTTCTTTGGCCACGATAGCAATGTCCCAACTTCTTCTTAGTAAGACATTGTTGGTGTACTGATCTGCTCTTCAGCTATTATTGTCTTTAAGTTACAAGAATGTCAAGAAAATATCTGCTTTGATTAGGCACGCCTCCTTTGGACACTAAACCTTCTATTGCTGAGCGAGAACATAACTTAATTACGGCCACTGTCGGCATGATTATGCAAAAACGTTATAGATAGTCCCTATGTTGTACCTTAGCTACTTGGTGATGTATGTCTTCTCGTTTTGTTCACTAGAACCAGTAGTTACACGCTGTAGATGTTTGTTTATTGCTCTGTTTATGAAGAGTTGCAGCTGCTGTCTGGTGAATCAACTGCAGATAATCGCTCACTTGGTAGATTCGGCGTTTCTGGCGTATATAGCTCAAATGCTGAAACTTCTGGTGGTGGCTATTGGCGTCGTGTTTGTAGCGTAAATTCTAGTACCACTTCAAACAGTGTTCCTGCAAAAATTGACTCCGTCTCAGAAGGTAAAACAGGGGATGAAAAACAGGCAATCAATGACAGTGATAATGTTACTGATAATTCTACAAATAAATCAATCGATATGACGTCTGGTGGAGCGTCTAAACTAAACGTGCATTGTGCAGCTGCAAGTGCGAACTCATTCGATGAGGAATGCACGAAGATCGAGCCATCACAGACTTGTAATCTAGGCAGTGAAAAGGCGTCAGCAATTGTAGGTGGCGGGAATGTTGTCTGGCAATGGTTAGACGATACACAGCCTGGAAGTTTCACACCAGCTATGCAGAAGGCGTGTTCAATGGCGTTCCAGGCTTGCCCAGACCAACGCCTTGTAGTGGCAATGTCCGATGTTCACCTTCAGGTAGTTCACTTGTAGAAGTGTTTTCAAACATTTTGGAAATCGAATCATGCAGAAAGGCTAGCCTAACTCAACTGCATTAGTTGAAATTCTATAAGTGTCTATGTTTACTATTAAATCCAGAAAGTTATGCATAATGTATATATATATATATATATATATATATATATATATATATGGTCGAAAGGACGACCGACTTGATGCTGCAGGGTGCAGAGGAGAATAAAAAATGTTATGACCAACTATTTCAGTCTGTTTTTGGGAATTTTATTTGTTTCTTATCTTTTTTATTTTTTATAAATTATGCATAGCCTTGCATATATTACTTAATTAAGATTAATTTGCATGCAATGTGTGGGTCATGTGGCATAGTGGAAGGCTGTATAATTCACAGCAGTCCTAGACACTAATGTCCATGGTCCGCTGGGTGGATTGTATTGTAAATTTAATGCTATTGCAAGCGCAGCTATCTATTGGATCGACAGTGTCAACAGCCGTTCAAGCAGACTGGAAACAAATTTAAGTAAGAACAGCTGCGAAAGCGCCATTGTTACTATCAGTATCAACACCAAAAACTGGACAAATTGAAGTTTAATTATTGGTGAAATACGCATACCCTGTGTCAACCATGTTTCGATGGCCGATCGTACATGGGCTAACGGGGCTATGGCAGTGGTGTCACCAGGGCGTGGTGGATCTCCGACCGGCAATCGGATCTCCTATAAAATACCACATGAGCCCGACGACGGCACCATGACTCGGCGTATGTTCCCCGCCACAAAAGGGTTCAACAGCCACAGGATTACATGGACTCCTGGACAGTACCTCGTACTTCCGAATGGCGAATGAGCTCTCAACAGCCAACCGACAACCATGCAACTTACTGCTGCCTTGCAGACTGCGCTTGGATGTGCAAAGGCTAGAGGCGCGTCCTCGATCAAAAGCCGAGTGGTGAGGGGACACCACTTGTATCAAATTCCCATGAAACTCCATGAAATGTGGAGCCGGCTTATCCTCCAAAAGGAGTCAGCCGCAGTAAAGTAAAAAAGTAAAGTTATTGATCAAGGAACACAGCACAACGCATGATTACCAGGATAGGGTAAATTTCGTACAAGCGGTAGGTAACATAGCAAAAGGTTGGAAAAACACGCATTTTATATTAAAGTACCTAGTTTTAATGCATATCTTAGTGTACACGGTACAGTATCGTTACCCGCACACACACATCCATAATCATCCATTAATCATCTAAAAAAATGCTGGAATGAATGCTAGTAATCTGTTTTATAATTGCAGAACGAGGAAGGCTAGTTGGAAGTTGTGGGACCGAAAGGGATACCGACGAGGAACCACCTGATGCCAAGACTGGGAAAGGCATCTCCATTTAGAACTGAAGAGTCGGGTAGATCTTCTTCTATTCTGGTCCTTAGTTGATCTGTTTCTTTTGTAGATTCATTTCAACTATAGACACAATCATTTGCGCAAGATAACCATTATGCATTGACTAGGTTTTTGCATTACTATGTTTGCCTTCTTTCAAGTGCCGGCTAGCCAGTTAGCCAATTCTTTGAAATGTGTTAAGTAAGATCAGGTATGGCTTGTTGAGTAGAAAGCGATGCAATAGTATCCACCCGAGGGTAAGACTGATGAAGTTGGAATTTAAATGAAATTTCTTTTAATGCGCGAATGAGCAACAAGACTGAAGCAAACGCGCCCCGGTTTAATCCCGTTTACTAAAATGTTGTCAAGTATTTGATTAGTGCTAAATGAGAACCAAATCTGTCTACTTGGTGGAATGCATACGCTACCTAATGGAAGGCTTAGTTTGCAGTGATGACAGGAATGTATAGAAAAAATCATGTCATTATGCTTTTATCCTATGAATATATAAATTATTTATTTATTTATTTGTGGCTGGTATGCGTATGCACGCTGTTTTGTTTCTTTCGTTTTGCCTTAAAGTCGAGAACAGAATGTCTTGGCAAGATGTTCGCCGTGTTGCGTAGACGTCATGGTCGCATAATGAGCGAAGAGTTGCGGGAAGGCGACAATGTGTTTCTGGTGCACGCTCGTCTTCCAGTGATCGAATCATTCGGTCTCGCCTCTGAATTGCAGGACAAAACGCATGGTGGCGTTTGGCTGCCACAGTTAAGACCTGCTGGTTGGTCAGTGCTTGACATATGTCCCCTACGCAAGGACGCCAGCGGCGATGTAGCGGTTAGCGATCAGCACCAAAAACTGCATCAGCTGTACAGTCTCATGCTGGCAGCCAGTAAGTTTTTCACTTTTATAAGTTTTCTGAATTCTATTTTTATCTATTCGTGCTTTGCTTCCAAAATTTGGTTCAGTTTTGCTGCATAAATGTACAGGTATTTGCATGTTAATACGACTACTATATATATATATATATATATATATATATATATATATATATATATATATATATATATATATATATATATAATTATTTGTCGCTGCTATGCCTTTTAATTTAGCTTAAAGTTATGTGATTCGATATTTCGCTTCTTGTGGTTATTTAGCTGAGGAGTAAGGATGTTTCAACTAATAGCTTTCACTGAGCGTAGTTCGCCATTTTTTACTTTGAAAAAAACGGACATCTGCGTTATTTGGAGTGTGTTTGGTGTAAACAATGGCTGAACTAATTGTTATGCATGGACGTAAATGCCGTGGGATGTCATTTCCACGCCGAGAAATCAATTACTACATTTCACTTAAATGAAGATATGGCGAATCTTCTGAATGTAATAGATTTTATTTGCCGCGCATCGGAAAATAACCAATTTCATCTAAGATATCATAAACCAGACCGTTCAGCTTCGACACATGCCATTAAGAAAACGACTGCAAAATAATGTTACTTGACATTGTTGACAACCGGATCTCAGTGTCGAAACCCCGTTTCAGGTTGCCTTATCCAAGCAGCTTGTAGCGTTCAAGTATGCCGTTAATCACATGGTTTTAAATACTATCGACAGAGAAATTAAGAAATTGCACAGGCTTATTTGATAATGAGCAGGTCTCCAACACATTTAGGTATTCGACCAGTTGAAGTTTATAGGCTATACTTAGAAATGTCTGACCTGTAACCACTTTTTCAAAAACAATGCCATACGTATCTGAGGTATGTTGATGACACCTTTATCATAAGGGAAGATTTAGCAACAACAACAACTTTGACGGTCATATTCAGTTTATTTGCGAGAGCGAAAACCCTCAGTCTAACCTACTGCCTTCCTTTGTCATGCGGCTATCGGGACAGGAAGATAGTATGAAAGGTAAAATATACCGAAAGCAAACATGGACTGGGCAGTGTATCCATTGTCAGAGTGTTGACCAATTATCTCAAAGGATTGTTAAACTTGTGAGGTATATTCCAACTGATGAAGGCTATCGATAAGTTTAACCGAAATATTTTGGAAAAAGAAAACTACTGGAACAATGAAAGCTGCGTTATTCGAAACGCAGATCAGGT
The DNA here is from genome assembly GCA_029291075.1 of Eudiplozoon nipponicum. Lineage (NCBI taxonomy): Eukaryota > Metazoa > Platyhelminthes > Monogenea > Mazocraeidea > Diplozoidae > Eudiplozoon > Eudiplozoon nipponicum. The sequence goes on from JAQBSW010000090.1 coordinate 253,046, forward strand.
AATTCCAAAAGGATAATTTTGGTGTGCAATTTGTCCCGCAGAGTGAGAAAAATATATTCGGAAAATCTCAATGCCATGAAATAACGGTGCTCGGAATATCTATTAGAAAAATGGGTTTCCCAAAATATTTTAAGCAAAAATAAGGTATAAGCACCGACAAAAAAACTGTGATTTTGTGCTCAACCAAAATTCAATAAATGTAAGTACATCTTTTAGTTGGGAAGCACAATCTGAATTATTTACTCGAAGAATTAAAAAAGCAGTTAAACTTAGGATGCATAACCAGGTGTAAAGGATGGCCCCGCCTGAAATCGAATAGATCAACGTTGTTTATTTGTATTCAGAGATTCTCGGTGCGTTATGTAGGCCGAAATAGCCAATTGCTAAGGAAGCTGGCAAATAGAAGCTACATTGAAGGAGTTGCATTCATGCGCACCTGGAATAATTGTAATTACCTGATCTGCGTTTTGACTAACGCAGCTTTCATTGTTGCAGTAATTTTCTTTCATCAAAATATTTCGGCCTTGCTTACCGTAGGCCTTCATCAGTTGCATTTCACGAAATGCAACTGATGAAGGCCTACGGTAAGCAAGGCCGAAATATTTTGATGAAAGAAGCTACATTGACGGTATAGTATCGATTCGTTGATTTATTGGGTTGTTTATGTATTATGTGATAAGTCAGTCATATTTAGTGTTGCCCTGTCTGCTTATTGGGTTATATTTTATCTTTGTACATATATGGAATGTGGGCTGCACGTCTTTTCATCTGTTAAAAATTATTCCAGATGTTGAGCTTTTAAATTCTAATTATTTGTCGTCAAGTACCTGATGATATTTACTTTTGTAATTTTTCGCTCATATTTTATTCAGTGGGCAGTCATGCTGCTGGGCATTCAACAGGCGGGTCTACCAGCAACTCTACATTGGATACTGCGTGTTCGGGTCAAGTCTCGTGTGTTGCTGATTCTAAATATGGCGGCAATTATGCAAGTTGTGGTGGTGCCGGTGGTATTACTTGGGATGAAAATTTCGAAGAGATGAGTCGACTTCAGCTGGATGAGTTGGCAAGCCAATTGGCGCGAGTTCGGGGTTATATTCGCGCTGTGCGTCGCGCCAAGGGCTTACCTGTCTATGAACAAGTTGTGCAATCAGCAGACAAACAGCGCACACTTAAAAAGAACAAATAGTGATGTGATGTGACATAAAATTATGGCATATTTACAGTTGACGAGTTTAGAAACATCGATGAAATATATATTGAAGTTTGCGCTCGGACATGTGTGCCAGCCTATTTGTAAGTTGTGTAATGTGAACGCATATCGGTTTGGTGTGTGGTCGGTCACTGACTGATACTCAGTTTTATTATTAATCTTGCGTGTTTTGTTTCAAATGACTGTATCTGCCTTTTATAGTTTGACTTAATTAAAGATTTATCTGAAATACTATAATACTTTTGTTTAAAACATCTCTACACCACACAGAAACTTAAATTACACTTAGGTACTGTTTGTGATGGAGAACTAATATATATATATATATATATATATATATATATATATATATATATATATATATATATGCAAGTATGTATTAGGTATTGCGCACCTAGTAAAAGCTAGTTCAATTATGACCAGACGGATAAACCGAAGACAGCAGGAACCGAAAGTATAATCTCGTGCAAAATCGCTTCCTACTTATTGGCGAATTAACAGTGGGAGTCGGTATTACGCCCATTACCCGCTATATATTTGGTCAAAGAATGTGGGAATATAGGGTGGCAAAATCTACTTGTCGAATGTGTAAACTTACAGTAGTGAAGTTATCAGCATATAAATTCTCTACAATGCGACTTCAACGCTAACAGACTCGGTATATATATATATATATATATATATATATATATATATATATATATATATATAGTGAGGTGACTTGGAAGTCGCATTGTGTAACATCACTTCTGCAGGTCTACACATTCGTATAGGAAATATAACCGTCCTGTTTTCTCACATTCCTCACCCAAATATATAATGAATAAAAGGCGTAATACCGGCTCCTACTGATGAGTCGCCAATAAACATCAAACGAATTTGCACAAGTTTATACATTCCGGTCATGCTATCTTTGGTTTATCCTTCTGGTCATAAATGAATTAATTTGTTACTAGATGCGCCACACAATACATAATTACTTAAATTACACGTCGGCTATACGTGGTTTTCAAAATGACTGATTGGAAGTTTGCTGAGTCCGTTTGAGTCACTTATTTTCTAGAGGTATTTCATTTGATCATTCGTTTAGTGCCATCTGTGTTTATCGTGCGTATGCTTATTCTGGTTCTACGTTTTACGTTTCGTGATAATTGTATTGCTTTTGTTGCTTGGAATGTTTATTTTCTTTTCTTGCTTCGCGACACGTTTGTTTCTCGCGGTTTGTTTTGCCAAGCTGACTTCTTTGCTGCTTCCCTTTTTAACTCTTCCAACTTTGACGACCTAGCTACATATGGAGTTAGTTGTACTTGCTGAAGACACGTGCTACCATTCTTTATTTATGGTCAATCAAATGATTTGTCTTTCTATCACAAATGTCTTTCTTTCTGTGTATAACTTCATACAGATATGCTAAGTTTTACTTTTATTTATTATAAGTTTGCTTCACATTGTTTGTAGATTCTTGCATTTCAAGAATCACTACAGTGTAAAACAGGATTAAATATGCTGTAAATAGTTTCTACTTGTTTTGCAACACAGAGTATTTCGTATAATAAAAAGTGAGATTTCTCGTTTCTACTGTTATTCACTGCCAATTTCCTTGTCCTTTTTCATAACGACTATGTGGTTATCCGATAGATATGGTTTGTATTGGGTGTTGCGTACCTAGTAATAAATTAGTTTAAGCGTGACCAGTCGGATATGCCAAAGACAGCATGAACGGAACGTGTAGTCTTTTGCAAATTCGTTTCATGCTTACTGGCGACTCATCAGTAGGAGCCGGTATTACGCCCTTTAACCACAATATATATTTGGGTGAGGAAAGTGGTAAAAAAGGACGGTCAAGTCTCCTACACGAATTTGTAAACCTGCGGTAGTGTAGCTAACTTCATACAAAGTCTATGATAATGCGACTTTAAAGTCACCTCACTATATATAATATATATACCGTGACTGTAAATGGTACCAGCACTATGAGTATTGCGTCAGTACCCAATATCAACATAATATTACCGAAGAGGTATATGATACCAACAATATGGTTGTCGAATTATGCTGATTTGTTATATGTATTATATATGGTGAGTTGGCTTTGAAGTCGCATTGCCGAAGACTTTGTATGAAGTTAGCTTCGCTAATGCAGGTTTACAACTTAGTATAGGAGATGGTATAATCCTATTTTATCACATTCCTCACCCAAATATAATGTGGGTAAAGGGCGTAAAACCGGCTCCTACTGATGAGTCGCCAGTAAGCACAAAACGAATGTGCGCGAGATTATATTTTCCGTTTATGCTGACTTTGGTTTATCCTTCTGGTCATATTTGAAATAGTTTGTTAAAAGGTGCGCGGCACCAAATACACAATTACCTATAAATATTCCCGGCCTGACGACTGGATCCTGAGCAATCGCACTGGAAGTGTTCTATTAATCGTACCTTTACTAAAGGTATGTAAATATCTCGTCCTTCGAATCAAAATTTTATGTTCCAATCGGTTCTATGAAGGTTAAAAAGAAATTATGTTTTACAGACAGGACGCTACATAAGCTCATTTATATAGTCTTGTCCAACGAGGTTGTTTAATTCGATACCCAAATTTCTCTCGAGATATTACGGTACTCATGTACAAAGCACGTAATGAGGAATCGGCTAATACCATTTGCCATGATAGCCTGCAATAGCCAGAGCATACTTCTCCCACAACGGACTAACTACTGCCTGTGGTAGTCTTTGAGTGGACTGGTGAATAAGTTTGTACTGATGCTTTATCTGCTAAATAATTTTTTGTTTAAATATGTATACACTAACGTGTATATGCCTTTAAATATGTATTTAGTTATGTATGTATGTATATATGTGGGTTTATACGTGTATATGAATGTACGCATGCATGTATGCGTTTATTTATGCTTGTTCTTTTATGTATTTTTAAAATTATTGGACTTTTTTACCTGCATCTGCACCAGAAATATGCTTCACACTGTCGATAAATAGTTGACATAAACATGTAGATTTGCATGATTTTTTTACTGTAATTAAATTATGCTTATTATAAACTGTACATTTGGTGATTAAGTTTTTTCATACCTTCATTAATGATTTACATTTATTCACATCTTATTTTTACATCCATTTTTTGGTATTGGCAATTTCAAACTTTTGAATAATTAATTATGGCGGTGTTTGTTATATCAATTAAATAATGTAATTGTTCTCTTGTACATATTTCGTATCTATTTGTACATAAAGGCGTCACTATTATAAAAGTAGCATTAAATATTTTCAACCTAAAACTCTTACTTTAGAGTCTCTAATTGTAACATTAAGCTTCGTGGTATATTACTAGTTGGATGTTCTTACTTTTTATAAAAATCCAGACAGGTATAGAGCTGAAAGATCATGCCTTCGCAGGGTGGAGCTGCTTAGCTAATCAATCCTTTCATGACTAATTTCAAGTTATAACGATTTCTTTATTATTCGTTTACTCGCCTACATGGATGAAAGAATTGGGAGTTAAATTGGCCAATCTGGTAGCAACTGGCGAAATACTTCCTGTGGGCGTGGATAGCCTACCACCTGATATCTTGTTATTTGTTAAAGTAATTCAAATTAGCGGAGGAACTGCTCTGAGCCTTTCAGATATTTCTCATAATTTAGAAGGAATCTCTAGTGAATACAACAACAATTTCTTAATCTCCGTATTTGAGGCAGACCTATGGCATATCGTACGTATTTCCTTTTGTTTGCGACGATTCATTATAACGAGGTTATCTGTGGTTGAAGTCCTAGAGCACTCGGATAGGTTAATTCAAGTTTACATTGAAGGGCCATTAAATATAGTACGCTTTTGGCGGAAACAGCATATATTTAGCAGTGTTCAAATTTTAATTCAATTAACAGTGCCAAAGTCTTTCTTGCCGAATAATTCAGAATTAATTTCAACTTTTAAATACCAAAATGCCGTTAAAGCAGAATATATTTCTTCGTATATTTGAAGGTAAACAGCGTATATTTAAATTTGCAAAGATAATTTGAAACTTCGTTGTAATAGACGTTTTTAAATTTGCATCTATTATGTCATTAGCAAATATAAACAGCAGTTATCGTATATTTGGCGCAATAAAACACCTTTACTTTCCTCAAAACTGCTGTTAACTATAGTCAAATACAGCATAAACTTAGTCAATTGAATTGTAATATAAGATCATTCTATATCATACTTTACAAAGTCAATTAATTTGTTCATGCTTGCAGCGCGGCACAGCCAGAATTTGAAGAAGCTTTGATTAGGAAAAGCCTATAAAAATACAATGGGTATGCTGTATGCATAGCAGATATATATCAATTAAAATAAATTCCAAATTGGATTAATTTTCTAACTTATATCGGGAAGATTTTCACAATAAAAATTAAAAGTAGCATGTGTATTTCTTCAAATCTATCAAGCCACTTAGTGAATAATATTTTACAATTTAATATAAAATATTGAATTTCTCACTTTCGTGAAACAGATTAACTGCTAGTAACTAGAACAACTTAAAATTTGCTTTAAATATTTCACCTTTAGTGTTAATAAAATGTTCTTACTTTTTGTCGTCTTGATCATGTAACATCAAAGATTCGATTGATAACAATTTCCATTTCCTTTTTGTCTTCGATCGGGCTGAGTTTGTATTGGTCCCTTTCTTTCAAAAGCTTCACCATCGTTCCTACTAACCAATGGAAATGCGGTTCTATCACATCTTTGTTACTGAGACACATTATATGTTTTAAACCATTGGTTAGTCAATAAAATAAAATGTAAATAGAACGGATTCTGAATGGGGTTACCACATTTGCTTAAATCTGCTATTTTGAGTATTGTGCTGTGTGTAGTGGCCTGAGGATGGTGCTGGAAATTTGTCGCCGAAACGTCGCTAGTAAGGAAATATGTGATAGAATCGCATTTCCATTGGTTAGTATGAACAATGTTGAAGCCTTCGGAAGAAATGGACGAATACAAACCCAGCCCGATCGAAGGAAAAAAAGGAAATGGAAATTGTGATCAATCGGCTCTTTGTGAAACTGTTAGTGCAAAGAGTTATCCACGTCGTTATATCAATTACTTTCATAGTACTCAACGTTGTCATCACGTAATCATATTTTTCCCGAGTGAAAATAAATACATCAGTAAATTCGCATCTTATATTTTAGCTGTAATATTGGTTGAATTTTATTTCGTGTTTGAATTTTGGTCCGAATAAAACTAATTGATTGATATGCAAATATGTTCCTACTAACTGATTAAACTATAATTGATAACTATCCATCTAATGCAATGCATAACATTTTCTCTCATGAGCCTCCATTTGATCGGCCATAGATCACGGTTTCTTCTAATTATGTAATTGGACCTTTACACTAAATCCCAGGTACGTTGTATGCATTGTCTCTCTTCCAGGCAAAATTTTCGATATTTCCTTTGATCTTATTTAAATGCCAGGAGTTCCAAATGACTTTTAAGCAGGTCATACCAAAATAGACATTGTGAGCTCAAGTGTGAGCCATACGTTGCATCAGTACAATGTAAATAAAAAATATATATATACATGAAAATCAAAGGGAAACGACAAAAGGTGTACTCGAACATTGCCGCAGAGATGGCATAATACCAAAAAACTGTTTAAAATGCTACACAATTGTTAGTTAAGGAAAGCTGGTGATACCATGTGAGACAAGAGAGTGTGAGAAGAAAAATTAATCATGTGGATTCATAGAGATCACATTGCAAGACATAGGGCGCAATTGGTGCGCATAAAGTTAAAAATTTTATACGTAGAATAACGAAAATTAATGCTAAGAATATCATTTATGCGCAATGCAAAGCAATCTATCGCTGGAATGAGATTGTAGGCAGATAGAGCCTGAGACTTTTGAATAAGGTTGTATGTTCCCAGGATCAGGTGTTTTGATAAACTGTCTCAACCTGTCTATGCTTACCGATGTAGGTGTTGCACCTTGCATGATAATGAAGTATTTTGGCTGCCTGAGCAAAATCGGATAAGAACCGCGATACTTTGATTGTAATGGTGCAACAGCAGTGTCGTTGCGAAAGAGTACACACTTGCAGCTATGAAGCTGCGGGTGAACGAAGATTGGGCGAGGCGTACGTCTCGGCTGCAGTTCAGAAATGCTACCAAAATGAAGTCGGAAGCAAGTAGCTTCGTCTTGTGGGTCATCCTGTGCGGATAGTAGATGTGGGAGCTGACTAGACAGGCGTAGATCCATTCCATACAAGAGTTGTGACGCAGATGTTTTAATGGATTCACGAGTACGGGAACGCATGGCAAGCAGAACTAAAGGTAGTGTGTCTACCCAGTTGCCATTGATAGACAAGGATGCTAAAGCAGCTTTGATTTCTCTATGCATACTCTCTACCATACCGTTAGATTGGGGATGGTAGGCCGTCGTCTGGCGTAAGGCGCATCCCATGAGCCGCAAGGTGATTTTGAAACGATCCGATGAGAAGCAAGTGCCTCTGTCAGTGATGATCTCATTAGGCACACCATAATGGGATATCCATGCAGAGATAAAAACGTTAGTTAGTTTGCTCACAGAAATGGTGTCAAGAGCTAATGCCACAGGCCATAGTGGAAATCTTTCAATCATAGTTAGAAGGTAGCTGAAACATTGAACCTTTGTCAGATGAACGATGTCGATGTGGACAATGTCAAGACGAGAAGTGGTTCGTAAATGTTTCAACTTACACTCGGAATCCCATCGTTCAGCGTTCTGCCTAAGCCTTTGACCTCAGAAACGGTCTTTAAGAAGTCAGACAGTCGCCTTGCTTCCTGGGTGAGAAATTGAGTGAAATGAGTCGAAAACGTTTCTCTGAAGGCTGGTCGGCAGAATTGGCTTGTTGGGCTGCGTACCCGTGAAGTAAACAATTGGTAAGCCTTTCCAAAGACGTCAGATGAACTTAGTCGGGTGACGGGCTACTGATTGTTGAATGTGAATGTCACTGCGCTGTTCCGTTTGCCGGAGGGATGGCGTTAGTGCAGGTTCACTAAGTGTAACGGAGTTGACAGATAGTGGCGACGGCGAAGGTGGATTTAGCGAGACGTCTGACCTGAAAATGGCGTCTGCAATAAGGTTTTGTTCGCCCTTGACATGAAACATGTCAAATTGCCATTCGTTCATACGTGAATGCTGTCTTTCCACTCTGGCAGGGTACTTGGTGATAGTTGAAGTCGCGTTTCGAAGTGTGCTAACTAATGGTGAATGATCTGTGAAAACAACATATCTGCTGCTGACAATGGCGCTGGTAAAGCGGCGCACTGCGTCGTGGATGGCGAGGAGCTCTCGACCGAAACTGTCGTGTCTCGTTTCTACTGGTTGGAGAGTATGCGAGTAGAAACTGATAGGCTTCCGAAATCTGTCGATTTCTTGTTCCAACATGTCTCTAATAGCGAACTGAGAAGCATCTGTAGTGATTAGAAATGGTCGTTGAAAATCTGGAAGAGTTAGAATTGTAGCATTTGCTAACGAGTTGATGACGAGTCGACGTAATTACTCGATTTCAGATGACCAAGTAATGATGGAGTTTTGCTAATTCCTTTTCAATTCCCCAGGTGCCTGCACAAAGGATAAATTTGTCTTGAATGACCGGGAAGAAGATTAAGATAGTAGTTAAGATCTCCCAAAATTTTCTGCAACTTGCAAACAGTCTTTGGTGACCTGATATTCCTGATTGAATTCGACTTTGACGGCAAAGGTTGAATACCTCGTGGCGTGATACGATGCCCTAGGAAGTCCACGGATGTAGTTGCAATCTGCCTTTTGTCACAATTGATCTTGAGTCCGTGGTTGGATAAATTGCGAGATGGTATTTTCTAAATTCTTTCCCTGAGATAGTAAGTCTGTATTGAATAGCATTATGTCATCGAGATATGACATACAGTAAGCGGTGTCGTCGCAAAGTATGTTGCCCATGAATCATTGAAATGTCTGTGTAGCCTACTAAAATCAAAAAGGCATGTAAAGACATTCGAAAAGGCCACATTGAGTGATATCCGAAGTCTTTTCAATATCTACTGGCGCATCCGGGATGTGATTTTAGGCTTGTCTGAGGTCAACCACTGAGACGAAATTGCTGTCGTTGAGTTTTTCAAGTAAGAAGTTAAAATTGGGTATAGTATATGCAGCAGATTTTGTCACTGAATTTAAATTGCGGTAATCAACACAGGCTCTGTACGATCCGTTTGATTTGGAGACTAAATGCAGTGGCGACGCACATGAACTTTTTGATGGTCTGATGATTCCCTCTTCCAATAGCCTTGAGAACTATTCTTGGGCAGCTTTTAGTTTAGCAGGGGCAGTGGTCGCTTTTCGGGTGCAATAAGTTGTCCTTCTGTGACGATATGGTGCGTCGTGTTGGAGACCCGTAGCTCTGACTTGCAGAGATCGAAAAGCGATTTGTGTTTACGAAGAGCTGCTCATATCTCTGCTAAATGATGCACTGGGATTGACTGAATGATCTATTTCGGCTAAACTTATCGATAGCCTTCATCAGTCGCAAAATATTTGACACTTGCCTTACGAGTTGTTGTTTCACCAGTGTATATTAATAATACCATTTATAGACGTTGCAGCTAAAATTTCATGCTAAATGTTCTATGAATGACGATTGTTTTTACGAACCTATGTTATTTGAAGTTAACTAATCTGCGTTTTGACCAAAGCAGCTATCGTTTTTTCAGTAGTTTTCTTTTCTCGAGATATTTCGGCTAATCTTATCGATAGCCTTCTTCAGTCGCAAAATATTTGACACATACTTCACGAGGTGTCGTTTTACAAGTGTATATTTATTATACCATTTAGATCAACAATAAGCCGAAATTTCAAAAGGAAATCAAGGCCTATTATATTATGTGAGACCTGGGTGACGATGAAGTTGTGAGTAAATTCACGCCGTACACCTATGTTGAGTGTGCGATACAGGCTGCTATAAGTAGGTATGGGCTCCCCTATAGCTGTTGCGAGTAAAACGCCTAGCGACATCTCGGCCATTGAATCACCCTTGAGAACTGAGACTTCTGCATCTGTGTCTACGAGGAATTTTCTGCCGGTTCTGAAATCAAGAAGGTACAGAAGTTCGTTGGGCTGTTTTGCCGTTTCATGCGAACAAGTAGGCTGGTGATTGCAACTGCCATTGTCAGTTTAGCTGTCTATGTGGCATATTCGGCGAGGACGAAAACAGTTAATAGGAATGTCAAATTGTAAGTGATTGCTTCCTTGTGGCGCCGCTGATTCCGTAGATGCGCATAAAGTACCGTTTTCTACTTTCTGCAGCATACGTTTCCTGATCCTGATGCTCCATTGCGTCTGTTTTATGTGGTCATTCACGTCAACTGTGGAAATTGGCATTCATTCGGAAACTCTTCCACATTCTCTTTACCTGCAACATGAGAGACAATCAAATCGAAATCTGCTAACTGGGTAATTTGGGACTTTGCACTGTAAGTGTAATTAAGCTGTAACACGCGGCTCCGCATTATAACCCAACGAAGGTCAAATTTGACAAATATTCTAACTCTGTTTTTGCACAATATTTCTCTCAGCTGTTATTTATCAACAATCTCTGTTAGTCTCAAGCATTTTAATTGCGATTTCTTGAACTGCAAATTTAATTGTAATTAATAGGGTTTTGTTTAATAAATATACACACCCGCGCGCAATACGCAGGTAACATGCGGTTGATCATAGTACCTCTGTGTTCAAACATTGGATTTATTTACTTAACGTGTATTAACCATATTTTACACAAATACTAACAGTTTAGTCATGATTATAATCATCCAAAATTCAGGTGTTTCTCAATCTCTCTTCCAAAACTCTATAGTTCAATGGATTTATTTAATACAAACACTCAAATCCTAGCAAACAGTGGAATAATTATTTGTGATGTTTTTAAAACTGTTTTTACACGATTTTTATTCATCAACTAAATTAATCTAAATTGCTTATCAGTCTGGATTTATATCATCGTACTTTTTTTAATCATTTACATGAATTCATCACGATTCAGCCGATTGCGTTCCTAGTGATTACTTGTGCATAAGACATTTAATTGTGTTGACCATATATTATTTTGTTACCGTCTAGAGCACGGTCATCTTGGATTAACTGTGAATTATTATTATAATCAAGGTTGCGGTCTTGATATAAACATCTGACCCATTAATTACTTACATATGTCAGTATAAACTAAGATTGTATAGTGTAGAAAGGCAATTCCAGTAGACCGGTTTCGTCCTTATTGGGAACTCATCAGTACCAGAATTTGCCGCGGAAAATTCTGGCCAGTACTTGATGAGTTCCCAATAAGGACGAAACCGGTCTACTGGATGAATTGCCTTTTCTACACTATACAATTTTTAGTTTATACTGACATATGTAAGTAATTAATGGGTCAGGTGTTTATATCAAGACCGCAACCTTGATTATAATAATAATTGTTATCACCACCCGCGCAACCAATGTTCATTTAATTAACTGTGAATTGATTCATGCTTTGCAACCTAACATTCAATAAATGTCTGATAACATGTATGAGTCTTCTTACTTCAACCTTCGGAAAAAGGTCAGGGACTGATCATGGAACGGGTGGTGATAAGAACCCCATGATGATGTAGGAGTAGGATATTATTACTAAATAGACAACTACCCCGCAAAACATATTACAATAACTGCAGAACCTCCTACATAAATGGTGCCCCGGTTCCTCGAACTCACAGCCAAAAAATAATTAATCAGCATCTAGCATTTGAGAAAATCAAGCACTTTGGATGAATTCCACACAAGAAAGTAAATCCGTAGTCACAAATCACAGTGAATCACCCTTTCGAGATCACAATTCTCAAAGACAGCAGCACGTTGACGGGTGAGGACTTAGAACTTCCTACAAAGCCTCGCCTTTCTACCAAGCATGCTGATCAACGGCTTGTGATTTGTCAATAATTTGAACTGGTGACCGACTACCTAATGCGCATAATGTAGTAACGCGGCATACACAAAAATAAGCTCTTTAACAAAAGTATCATACCGTATTCTCGATCAATAAGATTTCGGCTATAAAATCCAAACGGTCTTACTATATAGTTGTGTCTTTGCTGAAGCACTGTCCCTATTGCATCATCTGGGGCATCTGTAATTAGCTCGAATGGCTTCTCCCATTCTACAGGTGATAGTGTGTTTATGTCACTTAGAATTTCCTTGGCCCACTGGAATTATTCTCGGTAGAAAATAAACGTATAATTTCTTTTTAAATAATATGTTTCAATTGTCTGAGCTGGTTTAAATTTATCAATAAATCTCACTTTATATAACAATTAAATACTGTTCGTTGCGGAGAACTAATATATGTGCAAGTATGTATTAGGTGTTGCGAACATAATAACAAATTAGTTCATTTGTGACCAGAAGGATAAACCAAAGGCAGCATGAACGGCAAGTATAATCTCATGCACAATCGTTTCGTGCTTACTGCCGACTCATCAGTAGGAGCCTGTATTACGCCCTTTAACCACTATATATTTTGGTCAGAAAGAAGTCAATAGAACAAAATCAAAATTAAGCTCTGCGAAGCGCCAGGAAACACCTCTAACACATACGCAGTCAATATGCGGTGCGTTTGTTAGGATCGAAGGGTGAAAGCCTCTTTTATTAAATATAGCTTAGCGTTTCAATTTACGTTTCGCTCTTACATAAATGACGCTCCAATACCTGCTAAAATTTATCTGTTGTTCGCAATAATACTATGCAATCAGCAGATTGCGCTTTCGTCCACAGTTCCTAATTGATACGACCAGTTCCAATGACGTAACTTCCAATTGTATGTAGGAATGAAAGGGCTGACTAGCGTTGATTTAGTTAATCATTTCACTTGACAACCATATATTGCAAAGTTTGACTGCAAACCTGCATAATGCGTTATGCTTGCCTTCAATTTGTCAAATTATTGAATTACAGAATATTTCACATATTGGATTAACTCTTCATTCTCAAGATTGCAATAGAGTATGATTAAATCTAATCGTTGACAAATTTATTTAAGAAAGAGAAGGGCATATTGTAAATATTGGCAGCGTTCATATCTTCGTGTTCATCAGGAACAATAAATCTTTACTTGGATATATATATATATATATATATATATATATATATATATATATATACATATGTGTGTAGCGAAATCAAAGATATGTGCATCCGATATTTCCAGTAAAGTACCATGTATCCAACTTTAAATTCCACATATATTCAATGTGGATCAACCCTCGCTAATAAACGATGAAAGTAAATGGAGCTTAGTCTTTAGTTTAAACAGAAATTTTCGCGGCGAGTTTATTCAATGTAAAATTAATCAAAGTTTCTTCATTTCTATAAAGCAGGGGTACAGATTTCACTTAATTAATTTTTGAAACTAAATCAAAGTTTATTTGTACAATGTAGAGGTCTATTGGTTACAACCATAGGAGAGACCCTGACTCGTCAGAGTCGGATATCCAATGCAGATAAAAAGGGACAACCATCATTCGGTTTTCTGTGAAGCCTTGATTTTGGTCTAACTGTGCAGTAAATTTACCGTTAAATGTGTTTGGTGTAATAAGAGCAAATGTGCCAGACGCGAAGGGCAAGTTTTGGCTGCTGAAGGAAACTTTGGTCACTGAAATCTGGGCAGATACTGCTCATCAGTCTTGGTTGACAGAATATCTAAGAGAATGAAAACTTCGAATACCAACCAACCTCACTAGGAATGTACGAACTTGTTTTATTTTACAGTCCACATATATCCATGAACAACTTATGCTATATGGCAGTGAACCATTAGTCAATTAAGGCTTTTGTATGGCTCTGCATGATGATGATGATCCATTATTATAAAATAATATTTATTGCAACATATTTTTTTATAAAAGTTTGCGTATGCTCATCGTCTCACTGATTGCCACAATTAGTCTTGTGAAATCCTTGAAAACATAGTGACCAAACATTTACCTGAAGCAAATTTGAGATACATCCCGTAAAATCAATAAGAATAATAATTTGTGTTCAATTTCAATAATTTATTAACAAAATAACGCGTAGATAATAATCATTTAGGAAGCCATTTAAATATAAGCGAGGAACACAAGAACTACGTACCACGCAACATAAAATATCACGAAGACTGAATAATGGAGTCAACAAAGACAAGTTAAATTTTCAAAACATCGAAGAAAGAAAATTCCAAAACAATAATAATATATTTCAAAACATAAGTTTGTTTAAGAAAGCAGTAGTAACATCAAATGTCGAAAAATAAAGAGCTGATTTATTTTTATATGGAGAGTTATTAAGCATCCACATAAGTTAATTGACCTCGACAACAACCTCAGCCGTTAAACATTATATCGAACAAATGTTATTATTGGCATCCTGACATGCAAAAATATATTATCAATTACATGTTAATAGACCTTGTATTATCCAAATTTAGCATTTATTTTTTTTACTTGATATCATTTTACACATATATAGAAATCTAAAATAATCATTGCACTTCATTAATTAAAACACGTTTCCTATAATTTAAACAAATATAGCATGAGACCTGCATTTGTCAAATCGTCTCGTGAATATTTTTTTACAATACAATAAGGCATTATAAAATTCTCATTTAGAAACCTGCAAAAATTATACTCCAAGACATGTGACAACTGACCACCACTAAACACAAATGATGTAAAATTATTTCAAAAAGTAAAGGACTACTATCCCATTAAAACGGTTTTGCAAAATATATAAAGGAGAATGAAAAGAATGTCATTTAGATATAAAGACAAATAAAGAACCAGCCATAGAAAACAATCTGGATGGAATTCTGATAGCTGATGAAATAATGTCTATGCAAATAATCACGTAAATAATTTACGAAACAAATGTCTGATTTGTTTCGTTAGTTGTTGACTAATCGAGATAAAGGGCTCACTGCTTGCAGCCAATAAATTACCACCAAGCATTAAGTCTGGTTTGCTTTAGCTGAGAGATGATAAACCAGGAGAATATGTCAGTGGAATATTCAGAATACTCTCTACAGATTTGGCGCATTTGCGTTTGTGATTGCAGAAGGAAGTACTCCAACGGTAACGTTGACCGCACACAGAGCATAGATATTTACCCTCGGATCGATGTTTACCATCAAAATGCTGCTTCAACTACAATTTAGAACTGAAATATTTGCTGCATTCGACGCATTTGTGCAAGCTATCTTTGTTCATTTTGCATTGAACAGCAATGCCTTTGGTGAAATTATACGACCTTCACTCTGTCCAGATAGGTTTTGCGCTTTTGCTTTCTGCTGAATAGGTCCGAACATATTGTATTGGGTGGTGAAATGACACGAGGCAACTCCTGAATTGTACTCATCTTTGTTGGTTGATTTGGAAGCATGAAATTTGACGGCGCTGACAAATCATGAGCAGAAACCGGTGTTTCAACCGAAATTGGGCATCTATTGTGTAAACTGTTATTAAAGTCACCGATAGTTATGTTATTTGGCGTACTTGGAATAACTTGTGGTACGGCAAAGGAAGCATTTTGAGTTTAAAATGTCGGCTGTATCAAAGAAACTATAGCTTGTGTTGTTGGAGCACATATATGCGGCATTCCAGACCCACCATTGGTGCTAGCGATATTTGTATTTAAAGCAGTACTTTGATTATTAACATCGATACCAGTTAACATGGAGTCAGATAAGGAGATACTGTGTTCAATGCTTGGGAAATTATCCAATTGATTAGCCATTTATTCACATGTTGGTCGTTTTTTACACTTCTGTTTGTGGTGCTGATAAACTGTTGGCCTTTTGTACATATTGCCACACCATTCACACTTGTATTTCGGAGAAAAATGGATATGCATGTGCTGTTCCAGTAGCGATTTTCTCTTGAAAGATTTCAAACAATTGGGACAGCCGAAAGGCTTGACATTTTGATGAGCTGAAGAGGTGGATGAAAGTGCAGAATCTTCATGCTTCTGACAAACAACAGATTTATCGTCCACGACAATACGTTCACCATTTCTTTTGAAAACTTTATTAGGTCTTCTTCTCTTCTTTGGACTATGGATGCCATCTTTTTGTAAACATTTACGAGATACATTTTTATTTCCAACACAATAACCGTCTTTTGAAATGCTCTTGCCTACCACGTCTATGATGAAATACTCGGAATTAGCTCCTTGAAGATCAGTTGCTGCAATGGGGCATTCGATATAATGTCGGAGAAAATTTGGCATTCGATCGAACGAATTATTACAAGTACACGAAAAGTCCCCAATTAGATCATGTTTAGATTGAAAATGTTCTGAGAGTTCGTCAACACTACAGGCCATACAGTTGCATTCAGGACAAATAAAATTACATTTATTCGAGATTCTCTTACTCATTAAATGTTTATGAGATGGATTAGTTGCAATGGAATTACGTAAATTACCATTAATTAGTTCACTGTATGTTCCGAGGTCCAACATACTTTCCATAGTAGACTAATAAAATGAAAGAATCAGAGGATAAACGAATTCAGGGAAACATTAGAAATAGTCCAGAAGAAAAATTCTAAACTAAGAAGTGTTTACATTTTTGTTTACAGAGCAAGTTCGTACTAAGCAATGTTTACTTGTGTAAACTAATTTAATTTTTGTAAACAAATAACTTAAATTACCTGTTCCCGGTCGATAGCAAAATACAAAATGTAAACGGAACCTCGTTTTGACAGTAATATATTGTGGGGTTCAAAAGTAATAAATTGATGAGAAAAAATGGCTACTACAAGTTAAAAGAGTGGATGAGAATTCTGAATATTTATCTACAATTAACTTCTACCTCGTAATTATTTGTCTAAAGCAAAAATTTGATGGACTTAGTTTACACAATAAGCGATTCTTTGTACCATTTAGATTACTAAACAAAGCTGTAAACGCTGGTCAGAAAGAAGACAACAGAACAAAATCAGAATTAAGCTCTTCGAAGAGCCACGAAAAATCCTCTAACACATATGCAGTAATTATGCGATGCGTTTGTTAGGATCGAAGGGTGAATGATTCCAGAAAGCCTCTTTTATTAAATATAGCTTAACGTTTGAATCTACGTTTTGTTCTTGCATAAATGACGCTCCAATACCTGCTAAAATTTATCTGTTGTTCGCAATAATACTAAGCAATCAGCAGATTGCGCTTTTATCCACAATTCCTAATTGATACGACCAGTTCCAATGACGTAACTTCCAATTGTATGTAGAAATGAAAGTGCTGACTAGCGTTGATTTAGGTGAGCAAATCACTTGACAACCACATATTGCAAAGTTTGACTGCAAACCTGCATAACGCGTTGTGCTTGCCTTAAATTTGTCATATTATTGAATTACTGAATATTGCACATAGTGGATTAACTCTTCATTCTCAAGATTGCAATAGAGTTTGATTTAATCTAATCGTTGACAAATTTATTTAAGCAAGAGAAGGGCATATTGTAATTATTGGCAGCGTTCATATCTTCGTGTTCATCAGGAACAATTAATGTTCACTTGAATATATATATATATATATATATATATATATGTAACGAAATCATAGATATGTGCATCCGATATTTCCAGTCAAGTACAATATATCCTACTTTAAATTCCGCATATATGGAATGCGGATCGATCCTCGCTAGTCAGTTTGCCATCTTACTCTGATAATGATCGATGGAAGGTCGAATCGCGTCAGTGCGTGCGATTGTCGATAGTTTTGCCATTTTGTTCGAAAACTGGTTAGATAAAATGGAATTTGTGTTTACTTCAAGCTCGCACACTTGATCTAAACAATTTTACCACCACTCGCACCATCACGTATTGTTTAAATCCACGCTCGTAAGAATGAAGATTTAATCTAACAAATGAATATTAAATACATAGAAGCAACACATATAATATTGAGCAGTCAACAGTAAAACTCATCAATCCTCAAACCATACTTTTGATATCACCGATGAAAGTAATTGAAGCTTAGTCTTAAGTTTTATCAGAAATTTTCGCGGCGAGTTATTCAATGTAAAATTAATCAAGGTTTCTTCATTTCTATAAAGCAGGGGTACAGATTTCTCTTTATTAATTTTTAAAACTAAATCAAAGATTATTTGTACAATGTAGAGGTCTATTGGTTACAACCATAGGAGAGACCCTTAATCGTCAGAGTCGGATATCCAATGCAGCTAAAAAGGGACAACCATCATCCGGTTTTCAGTGAAGCCTTGATTTTAGTCTAACTGTGCAGTAAATTTTATCGTTAAATCTGTTTGGCGTAATAAGAGCGAATGTGCCAGTCGCGAAGGCCAAGTTTTGGGTGCTGAAGGGAACTGTGGTCGCTGAAATCTCGGCAGATACTGCTCAACAGTCTTGGTTGACAGACTATCTAAGAGAAGGAGAACTTCGAATACAAACCAACCTCACTACGAATGTACGAACTAGTTTTATTTTACAGTCCACATATACCCATGAACAACTTATGGTAGATGGCAGTGAACCATTAGTCACTTTTGGCTTTTGTATGGCTCTGCATGATGATGATGATCCATTATAATAAAATAATATTTATTGCAACATATATTTTACAAAAGTGTTCGTATGCTCATCATCTCACTGATTGCCACAATTAATCTTGTGAAATCCTTGAAAACATAATGACCAAACTTTTACCTGAAGCGAATTTGAGATACATCCCGTAAAATCAAAAAGAATAATAATTACTGTTCAATTTCAATAATTTATTAACAAAATAACGCGTAGGTAATAATCATTTAGGAAGTCACGTAAATATAAGCGAGGAACACAAGAACTACGTATCACGCAACATAAAATATCACGAAGACTGAATAATGGAGTCAACAAAGACAAGTTAAATTTTCAAAACATGGAACAAAGAAAATTCCAAAACAATAACAATATATTTTAAAACATAAGTATGTTTCAGAAAGCAGTAGAAACATCAAATGTCGAAAAATAAAGAGTTGATTTATTTTTATATGGAGAGTTAATAAGCATCCACATAAGTTAATTGACCTCGGCAACAACCTCAGCCGTTAAACATTAAATCGAACAAAGGTTATTATCGACATACTGACATGCAAAAATATATTATCAATTACATGTTAATAGACCTTCGTCTATTATCCAAATTTAGCATTTATTTTTAACTTTATATGATTTTACACTTATATAGAAATCTAAAATAATCATTGCGCT
The DNA here is from genome assembly GCA_029291075.1 of Eudiplozoon nipponicum. NCBI lineage: Eukaryota > Metazoa > Platyhelminthes > Monogenea > Mazocraeidea > Diplozoidae > Eudiplozoon > Eudiplozoon nipponicum. The sequence goes on from JAQBSW010000090.1 coordinate 272,566, forward strand.
TCATTAATTAAAACACGTTTCCTATAATTTAATCAAATATAGCATGAGACCTGCATTTGTCAAATCGTCTCGTGAATGTTTTCTTACAATAGAATAAGGCATTATAAAATACTCATTTGGAAAACTGCAAAAATTATACTCCTAGACATGTGACAACTGACCACCACTAAACACAAATGATGTAAAATTATTTCAAAAATAAAGGACTACATTCCATTGAAACGGGTTTGCAAAATTTATAAAGGAGAATGAAAAGAAAGTCATTTAGATATAAGGACAAATGAAGAACCAGCCATAGAAAGCAATCTGGATGTAATTCTGATAGTTGATGAAATAATGTCTATGCAAATAATCACGTAAATAATATACGAAACAAATGTCTGATTTGTTTTGTTAGTTGTTTAATAATCGAGATAAAAGGCTAACTGCTTGCAGCAAATATATTACCACCAAGCATTAAGTCTGGTTTGCTTTAGCTGGGCGATGATAAGCCAGGAGAATATGTCAGTGGAATATTCAGAATACTCTCTTCCGATTTGGCGCATTTGCGTTTGTAAATTGCAGAAGGAAGTGCTCCAACGGTAACGTTGACCACACCCACAGCATAGATATTTACCCTCGGATCGATGCTTACCATCAAAATGCTGCTTCAACGACAATTTAGAACTGAAATATTTGCTGCATTCGACGCATTTGTGCAAGCTATCTTTGTTCATTTTGCATTGAACAGCAATGCCTTTGGTGAAATTATACACCTTCACTCTGTCCAGATAGATTTTGCGCTTTTGTTTTCTGCTGAATAGGTCCGAACATATTGTATTGGGTGGTGAAATGACACGAGGCAACTCCTGAATTGTACTCATCTTTGTTGGTTGATTTGGAAGCATGAAATTTGACGGCGCTGACAAATCATGAGCAGAAACCAGTGTTTCAACCGAAATTGGACATCTATTGTGTAAACTGTAATTAAAGTCACCGATGGTTATGTTATTTGGCGTACTTGGAATAACTTGTGCTACGGCAAAGGAAGCATTTTGAGTTTCAAATGTCGGCTGTATCAAAGAAACTGTAGCTTGTGTTGTTGGAGCACATATATGCGGCATTCCAGACCCACCATTGGTGCTAGCGATATTTGTATTTAAGGCAGTACTTTTATTATTAACATCGATACCAGTTAACATGGAGTCAGATAAGGAGATACTGTGTTCAATGCTTGGGAAATTATCCAATTGATTAGCCATTTATTCACATGTTGGTCGTTTTTTACACTTCTGTTTGTGGTGCTGATAAACTGTTGGCCTTTTGTACATATTGCCACACCATTCACACTTGTATTTCGGAGAAAAATGGATATGCATGTGCTGTTCCAGTAGCGATTTTCTCTTGAAAGATTTCAAACAATTGGGACAGCCGAAAGGCTTGACATTTTGATGAGCTGAAGAGGTGGATGAAAGTGCAGAATCTTCATGCTTCTGACAAACAACAGATTTATCGTCCACGACAATACGTTCACCATTTCTTTTGAAAACTTTATTAGGTCTTCTTCTCTTCTTTGGACTATGGATGCCATCTTTTTGTAAACATTTACGAGATACATTTTTATTTCCAACACAATAACCGTCTTTTGAAATGCTCTTGCCTACCACGTCTATGATGAAATACTCGGAATTAGCTCCTTGAAGATCAGTTGCTGCAATGGGGCATTCGATATAATGTCGGAGAAAATTTGGCATTCGATCGAACGAATTATTACAAGTACATGAAAAGTCCCCAATAAGATCATGTTTAGATTGAAAATGTTCTGAGAGTTCGTCAACACTACAGGCCATACAGTTGCATTCAGGACAAATAAAATTACATTTATTCGAGATTCTCTTACTCATTAAATGTTTATGAGAGGGATTGGTTGCAATGGAATTACGTAAATTACCATTAATAAGTTCACTGTATGTTCCGAGGTCCAACATATTTTCCACAGTAGACTAATAAAATGAAAGAATCAGAGGATAAACGAATTCAGGTAAACATTATAAATAGTCCAGAAAATAAAATCTAAACTAAGAAGTGTTTACAGTTTTGTTTACAGAGCAAGTTCGTACTAAGCAATGTTTACTTGTGCAAACTATATTAATTTTTGTAAACGAATAACTTAAATTACCTGTTCCTGGTCGACAGCAAAATACAAAATGTAAACGGAACCTCGTTTTGACAGTAATATATTGTGGGGATCAAAAGTAGTAAATTGATGAGGAAAAATGGCTACTACAAGTTAAAAGAGTGGATAAGAATTCTGAATATTTATCCATAATTAACTTCTAACTTCTGATTATTTGTTTAAAGCAATAATTGAATAGAAGAAGAATTTTGAGAATCAAATGTCTGCTGTATCAAAGAAACTGTAGCTTGTGATATTGGGGCACATATATGCGGCATTCCGGACCCACCACTGGTGCTGGCGATATTTGTATTTAAAGCAGTTCTTTTATTATTAATATCGATACCAATTAACATGGAGTCAGATAAGGAGATACTGTGTTCAATGCTGTCTTGCGTTCTCTGGCAAATGCTGAGAAGGTCCGTTAGTGTACCGGTGTCCAGAAGTACTCCTAGACTCTTGAGACTAGGTCGGGTGGACTTGGGTTGTGATTCCTTCTGTTGTAGTGTTTAAATTTCGCTTTGCTTCCTGGGTGAGAAATTGTAGGGCTGCGTACCCGTGAAGTATAGAATTTTTAAGCCTCTCCAGAGACGGCATATGAACATGGTTGGGTGACGGGCTACTGATCTTTGATTTTGGATGTCACCGCGCTGATCCGTTTGCAGGAGGGATGGTCTTAGTGCAAGTTCACTGAGTGTCACGGGGTTGACAGTGAATGGCGACGGAGAAAGCGGTTGTAGCGAGACGTCTCGCCTGAGAAGGGCATCTGCAATGAAGTTTTGTTCGCCCTTGACGTGGATGATGTGAAATTGCCATTCGCTTAGACGTGAAAGCTGTGTTTCCACTCTTGCAGCGTACTTGGCGATAGTTGAAGTCGCGTTTCGAAGTGCGCTAACTAATTGTACTTGATCTGTGAGAACAACAAATCTGCTACTGCCAGTGTTGGTGATAAAATAGCGCACTGCGTCGTGGATGGCGAAGAGTTCTCGACCGGAAGTGTCGTTTCTCGTTTCTACTGGTTGGAGAGTACGCGAGTAGAAATTGATAGGCTTCCGCACTCCGTCGATCTCTTGTTCTAAAGTGGCTCCAATAGCGAATTCAGAAGCATCTGTTGTGAGAAGACATTTCGTAGATGTTTGGCATGAGATTCGAAGTCTGGACTGAATACCATTATGTCATCGAGATATGACATACAATAAGCGGCTTCGTCGCGAAGTATGTTGTCCATGAATCTTTGAAATGTCCGTGTAGCACACTGAAGTCCACAAGGCATACCAAAAAAACAGTACAGTACTCAGTATCCTGGCGCGGTCGCCAATTTTGTAAACGCTCCCAGCTTCAAGTAAATGCCGTACGACGTTACAAACTCGGTTAGAGTGCCATAAAATAAAGAGTTAGTACTGTTGGAAGGCCCTTAACAGGCCTGGTCTTGCGTTCTCTGGCAAATGCCGAGAAGGTCCGTAAGTGTATCGTGATCACAAGTACTCCTAGACTCTTGAGACCAGCTCGGGTTGACTTGTATTATGGTACCTTCTGTTGTGGCGATGGAATCTCGCTGAGTAGCTTCGTTGAAGCTCTGCAGTAATTGGCTCGTCTCTCTAGTTGCACAGCAACAAGATTAGCGTTACTGATATTGTCAATGTTTCTAAAGCAAGGCCAAATATCAGCGTATGTGAAAGGTGGCAGACAGCATGTTGGAGATACGCACAGCAGAAGGCAAACGCGACAACTGAATTGCATGGTAAATTCACCTTGCTTAAATAGCCATATATGGCTACTTGCACACTATTAGTTAAAGGCAAGTTTTGCTTTTTTCCAATTGGTGCAGCGTAAATCGAATTGGAATTAATTTACGCAATATATCGGCAATTCCTTTGTGTCGTTATAGGACTTTCCTTAATATTCTTGTGACGATATTCGAATATCTCGTGCCAAGACAATGCTGTCGTAATAATTTAAATTATTTATTATATTAACAATTTGACAACGGTCATCTCATAATCACCTGATGCTAATTATTTATTATATTGTAACACGCGGCTCCGCGTTACAACCTAACGACGTTCATTTTGACAAATATAGTTCTCTTTAAGGTCAAATAGTCTAACTCTGTTTTTACACAATATTTCTCTTAACTGTGATTTTAGAACCAATCTCTGTTAGTTTCAAACATTTTTAATTGGGATTTCTTGAACTGCAAATTTAATTGTAGTTCAAGTATTTTTTGAATGTTGACTGCGTGCTAGCTTCATATATTCCAATGCCGCGTTTTGCGTACGCGGGTAATAGCTGTGCACTGTCAGTTCCACAAAGATCCGATTTATCACAATTTTCAATTTTGTTTTGTCTTTGATCGGGTTGGATTATAATTCGTTCCAATGGAAATGCCAGTAAACAAAGATGTGATAGAACCGCATTTCCATTGGAACGAATTATAATCCAACCCGATCAAAGACAAAACAAAATTGGAAATTGTGATAAATCGGATCTTTGTGGAACTGACAGTGCACAGCTATTACCCGCGTACGCAAAACGCGGCATTGGAATTTAATTGTAATTAATAGGGTTTTGTTCAATAATAAAACACACCCGCGCTCAATACGCAGGTAACACGCGGTGGATTGTAATGCCTTTGTGTTCAAAGAATGGATTTATTGACTTTTTTGCATTAATCTCAGTTTGCAGAATTAATAACAGTTCAGATATGATTCTACGCATCAGGACATCAGATTTCAATGGAACATTATAATTAAAACATTCAAAACCTAGCAAGCAGTGGAACAATTATTTATGATGTTTTTAAAGACTGTTTTACACGATTTTATTCATCAATTATCAGTGACAATATTTATCAGTGACTTTTTATCTAAATTGCTAATCCGTCTGGATTTATAATACCGTATTTTTTTAATCATCTACATGAGTTCATCACGATTCAGACGATTGTGTTCAAGAAAAGCACTTTTGTATAAGACTTTTAAATGTGTTGATAATATATCATTTTGTTTCCGTCTAAAGCACAGTCAGTTTTGTTTAACTGTGAATTGTTTCATGTTGTGATCCTCAACATCCAGTAAACGTCTGAAAACGGATGAGTTTTTTTTATTTCAGCCTTCGGAAAATGCCAGGGACTGATCATGGAACGGTTGTGGATAACAACCACCATGAAGTTGTAGGAAATCATTATTAAATAGACAGCTACACCGCAAAAGCTATTACTATAACTACAAAACATCCTACAATTATACCTGGTACGTGATTGTACTCACGTTTAAAATATAAATGAATTAATGACGCCAAAGTCTTCCTTGCCGAATAAATCTGAATAAATTTCACCTTTTAAGTACCAAAATACCGTTAGAACAGAACATATTTCTAGGTATATTTGAAGGTAAACAGCGTATATTTAAATTAAAAAAGATAATTTGAAAATTCGTTGCAAGAGACGATTTTAAATTTGCACGTACTATGTCAATAGCAAATGTTAGCAGCTGCTTTCTAATATTTATGGCAATAAATATATATTTACTTTCCTAAAACTGATGGTAACTATTGTAAAATACAACATAAACTTAGTCAACGGAATTGTAAAATAAAATCATTCTACATCATACTTTACAAAGTCAATTAAACTGTTCATGCTTGCAGCGCGGCACAGTCTGAATTTGAAGAAACTTTGATAAGGAAAAGACTATAAAAATGCAACGGGTATGCTGTATGAATAGCAGACATATATCAATTAAAATAAATTCCAAATTGGATTAATTTTCTAACTTATATCGGGAAGATTTTCACAATAAAAATTATACTTTTAATAAAAATTAAAAGTAGCTTGTGTATATCTTTAAATCTATCAAGCCACTTAGTAAATAATATTTTACAATTTAATATAAAATATAAAATTTGTGATTTTCATGATGGAATTTATGAAACAGGTGGTGAATGCATCGGATGCAAAACACCAGGACAGCAGGCAGGGTACTAGTCACCAGCAACAGCTCCGACGTGTTGGTTCTGTCTCCGCCAACGAAGGAATTGCTATTTAATTCTGTAAGTGAATTTACGAAGTAACTCTGCACCATAGCCTGGCGTTTGGTGGGCCTACTTGTGGCAATTTGAGGACAAATGGTGCAATAATTTTTGTTCACTACTACCTTCAATAGGACAGGCAATCTGACGCATGCAAGACAAATGTGTCATAATCCAGCCCAACGCAAATAGCTTTGTTTGCGCAGGCTTGCTATATGGGTAATATTATAAAAAAACCATAATGGAATCCATAAAAAATAAACGTGTGGTATGTTTAAGTTTATTTTTCTATTTATTGCCACGCACTCGTCGCTTGTGAAACAATAAATTCCAACTCACTTTATGACAGGTTTTGAATTGTTCATCAATTGAATAGCCTTATTGGCAGTCGTATTCCTTGCAGTACTTTATGTTTACTCAATTTTGAAAGTTATTCTGAGACTACTTATATTGATTCGATTAAATAAAATAATTTCTTTTAACTGTCAGATGCGATTCTGTCCTTATTTGTGTTGCAGAGGAACAATGTTTAATCTGCTGTTATAACAAATAAAGGATGAAATATTTCCAAATGCTGCAAATTTAAAATACCTCATCATTTTCTTCTTAAATATTTGTGTATTATCTTGATCTATTCTTTCCATTTTGTTTAATGTGACATTTGCCCATCCCATTTTATAGTGCCTGCATTGTATTTATACGAATTTCGAGATCAAGTTGTGTTAATTGTATTCGGATAAAATACTCTTTATCATCAACGGTAATTTGGAATGCCACCTTGTTGATATAAAAGAAACATATTGCGTGACAGAAAATAGATAATTTACCTGATGTTAGGATTACGTATAGAAATGTTTGAATCCACTGTCATCATGATTTTTCCAGATATTTCGACTTCCGGCTACGGAAGTCTTTTTCAATGGCAAACGCATCACCCACTAAGTTGACAATCAGTATGTCAAGCGGAAATATTAGTTTAAATTGCCTCATTTATACTTGTTGTTAGACATCTGAAACATATTTATTTTAAAATGCATACACTTTCCTAGCATTTTTAAATAAACGTTATGTTTAAGATAACTAACAACAAGTATAAATGAGGCAGTTTAAACTAATATTTTCACTTGACATACTGATTGTCAACTTAGTGGGTGATGTGTTTGCCATTGAAAAAGATTTCCGTACCCGGAAATCGAAATATCTGGAAAAATCATGATAAAATTGTTGATATATTTCATCAGACAAACACATATAGATTTCAGACCTGTTTGAATAATAATTTTCAAATTTTGAATCAGATTGATTAGAATTCAAGAAAACACCCTCATGAAATTTGTTTTTAATTTACCAACTATTGCAACGACACAAATAAATTGCCGATATATTGCGTTACGTGTGCGTGCTGTCATCACCTACGCTGATTATTGGATTGTCTTCACCAACAATTGGCAACATCAGTGACACCAATCTTGTTGCTTTACAACCAGCGAGACGAGCCAATTAATGCAGAACTTCAATGAAGTTTCCACATCGAGATTACAATGCAACAACAGAAGGAACCACAGCCCGAGTCAACCCAAGGCTCTAGGACATCTTCACACTGAAGGATCTTTCTCGACATTTTCCGGAGAACGCATGACCGGCCCTGTTAAGGGCCCCTTATCAGTACAATAACTCTATATCTATAGCACTTTAACCGAGTTTGAAACGTCGTACGGCATTTACTTGAAGCTGGGGCGTTTACAAAATTGGCGACCGCGCCAGGATATTGAGTATTGTACTTCTTTTTTGGTATAAATAAAAATGACCTTCTTTTTCATTTATTCTGGATAAAAAAGATTAACATTTGCGTTTACGTCTTCTTTACTCTGGTCGTGGTCTTCTGGGAATTTTGTTGGGTATACATTTTCTCTCTAAAGTCGTGGTCTTCTGGGAATTTTGTTGGGTATATGTGTTCTCTTTAAACTCGTGGATTTCTGGTGAATGTTTTTTGGGTATATGCTCTGTTCAACTTTCCTACGTACAAAACTGCACCGTACGTACTCGACAGGCTCAATTGCGAAAAATTTCAATTTTTGGAAGCAGTTAATGTGACGTGTTTTGTGAAGGAACTAATTCATCTGTGTTCTGCGCTTATTCAACTGCGGAAGACTCAAATGTGGAAGCTGTTATTGGGTAAGCGTTTCGTTTTAAGTATATTTATACATTTTCATATTGCTTATAAATTTATGATTTTAAGATCCCGTAAGATTGTTAGAATGTCAGGTCCAATTTTAGATATTGATGTTCCTGTTTGGGATGGAGATAGTGAGCTATTTTTTATGCGCGTAGACTCCGCTTTCTCCCCGTTTCCTGATTATGACAGTCATCAAAAACTGTCGAAGGTTTTTGCTAAACTACCTTCTGAATTGCAGCGATGGATTTATCCTAAGCTTGAGGCCATTAGGAAGCTACCTAATCCCATTTTGGGCCTACAAAACGAGGTAGAATCCTTGCTTGGACCCACTGAAACTGAGCAGATAATAAATAAATATGCGCAGTTAGATATGCCAAATCTTGGCCCCATAGAAATACTGAGGGAATTACGGAAACGTTGTTATAAAACCAACATTTCTGACCATGAGGCTAAGGTTGTTTTTATTAACAATCTTCCACAAGCATTAAAACTATTTGCCAGATTGCTTCCCAACACTCTCTCCATAGATGACTTATCTGAGAGATGTGAATTAGAATATAGGGTTTCGGAACCCAAGGTGAATCCCTCGTCCTTTTGTTAACCCCTGCAAGATGATAGGCTCTTCTCTTTAGAGGAGAGAGTGGCGAACATTGCTGAAGTTCTAGAAGGATTGGCCATAACGAAATCCGAGCTAAATCAAGTGAATGCTCGTCTTAAATTCGTTCCTTAACCTAATTATAACGGTAGGCGGCGATCGAGATCCCCGCAATACTTTAACAGTTATGTCCCAAAGAATTGGTGTTATAACCACAAGATGTATTTTTGTTCATGCCAAGTCTGTCTTTGTCGTTCCGAAGAATTTTTCGAATGAGTGCCAATTTCAACAGTTGACGGAAAGGACAACAGACCGCAGGCGCAAGGGTGCATCAGGATCGGGAAACGTCTGGCGCAGGAAGTAGAAGACCGTACTTTCTGCGCATCAACGGCATCAACGGCGCCACAGGGAAGAAACCAATTAAAATCCGACATTCGTCGCGACTCCTTTCATCCACGCCAAATTTTTTACATAGAAAGCCAAACGGACAACGCCGGTCGCGCGCGGTTTGACATGGCTCCGATTTTGTCGCATTCCGATATGGAAAAAATTGTTATGGATCTTCAGAACTCCATGGAATTGATGAAGAATGAAATGTCCATATTGAAGAATGATTCAATTGTGAATGCAAAAAAATTGGAGCAAGTGGTGAAAAATAATGAAACTTTAAGTGCGCGTATAGTTGAACTAGTTGAACAGAATGAGACATTACTTGTGAAGTTAGACAAGTTACAGACTGATGTTCAACCATGGATTGAATTGGCCGATTTAACTGTGGAAGGTGATATGCTAGTTAAGGCTAAATCATCTGGTGAAGAAATGCTAAATATATTAGCAAACGAAGTTTCAGCACGTAATAGCAAACAGGATCAATTAGTTTTATTTAATCTAGATGAAAATGCCGATGTGAAAGACGTCGAGAAATTAAATACTTTAATAAAAGAAGAAACGCATGCAGCTATTACTAAATGCTATAGGGTGGGAAAACGAGCTGATCGTCCAAGGCCTGTAATTGTAAAATTATCAAAAAGGCCAACAAATATGCAATTAGAATCTATCAATAAAAAGAAAGAGGAGAATTTGAGCTTTCACAGCATATTTATTAGACGGGACAAAACGTTCCTCCAACGGAAATTGGCAAAAGTAAAAAAGTTAAAGAACAATCAGGAACGTAAACCGCCAATGTCTGATGAAGCTGTTAAACGGAATCAATCGAGTGAGACTGCAACATCAAAAAACGATGTATCGTTACTAACTGTTGTGGACAGAGGGGGGAGAGCAAGTATGGCCTCGAGGCCTGGGAAAAGAATAGTAATGAAGCCATCAAGGTTGAATCAGTAAAAGTCGACACTTGTTTAGATAAGTCGCTTTCTACATTTACTCTATTTTATGCTAACTCTCGAAGTGTTAAAAATAAGAACTTTTTACTGTGTAATTTTATAATAAGTAACGATTTCGATTTTATAATATTATCCGAAACTTGGCTTAACAAGGATATTAAAAACCATGAATTTGATATTCCTCACTATTCTTTATTCAGAAAGGACAGATCGCTGGATAAAAGAGGTGGAGGAATACTCATTTATTGTAAACCTGTATTTAAGGCGAAAATTTTACATACTAGTGATGATAATGCTATCATTGATTTCTTATCTATACAATTTGATAATCTGATCTTAACAGCGGTTTACAGACCGCCGTATGCTACTTTATTTGATGATCAAACATTTACCAATTCTTTTCAATCTATCTTTGACTGCCATGGCTATAATATAGTGGTAGGTGACTTTAATAAGTTACAGGACTGTGAATTATCCAATTTTTTTCTAACCATGATCTCAAGCAGATTATAAATGAATCAACTAGAGGTTCGCAATGCTTAGATCATGTATATTTAGAAATTGAAATGGTGAAATCAGACAGTTATGATGTTGTCAATTATTTCAAAGAATTTGACCATAAACAAATTATTTTACAATGGAAATTCTTGAGTGGCATAACACAGAAACTAAGTTATGAAAATGCACACGTACACTGTTCCAGAATCAACTGGAATTTCTTTAGAGAATTAAGCATACTGATTGATTATGAGAGTTTTTGTTTCTAGAATATTGATGAATTTGTTTCTTCTGTTTCATCGTTATTATCTGTTTTATTTCAGGCATCTACGTTTACGGACATTATACCGAAAGGGATTAATAGGAAATTGTGTAAACTAAGAATTAAACGAGATAATATAATAAAGTGTAGTCTTATTAATAGTATTAATAAATGAGGTTAGATTCCATTGATAACGAAATTAATTCATCACTGCTAATAATTCGTCAAAGATCAGAACGAATTATTTTGGCCAAAATTAAGAGTAATCCTCGATTAGGATTTAAACTCCTCACAGATTACAGTAAATACAAGGAAAAGTTAAAGCTTATAATACCTGTGGATAAAACTGAGTCTGGATTTCTCTGTGAATTGGAGGAAGTATTTGTCAATTTGATATGCAATCCACAGAATGAGAGAACTTTTATAGAACTATCAGATCCTTTGGGAGGCCAGGAACCAGGACTTGTTATTGACAGTGATGAATTGATAAAATTGATGTTAAAAATCAAATCAAAAAAACAAAAAGATCACCTTGGTATTTCGATTGATAATCTGATTCAATTACCCTTAACATTTAGGAATGCACTCTGCAACTTTATAAATAGAATTTTGAAGGATGGGAAATTACCAATCGATATATTAACGATTGTAGCTAAGCCGTTGCCAAAAGTTAGTAAGCCAACGTGCGCCAGTGATTATAGATTAATCTCTATTATCCCTTCGTTTTTGAAGATAATAGAACGATTGATATTAGATCATTTAGAACGTATGTTACCGGCTGATTTTGACCTATGTCAACATGGCTTTACGAAAGGTAGATCGACAACTACTAATATTCTTTCCATGTGGAAACATGTAATCACATTAGACGAGAATAAGTTAGATGCATTAATTGTATTTAAAGATATCTCAAAAGCTTTTGACTCTATATCTTTTGATGCTATTTTGAATGCGATTAGTTTGTTGAATATTGATCTGAATATTTTTAGATTACTTAAATACTATCTATATAATCGAAGAATGAGTATTCAAGTAAACGATTTGATATCAAAATCAAAACGAGTAACGAGTGGAGTTCCAGAGGGATCAAGCTTGGGGCCAATTTTATTTAAAATTGTATTAGCAAATTTGGAAACTAAGATCCTTAACGGTCGAGTTTGCAAATTCGCTGATGATTTTAAAATAATCTTCCCAATTGATCCAAAGAATGTCGAATTCTCCAAAAATAATGTGACTTTAGATTTGTATGATTTGAGTAAATATTTGTTTACACTAGGGCTGAGAATAAACAATAAAAAGACGAAAGCTTTAAAAATAGGGAACAGAACAAACTTTCATTATGTTTATTTTCATGATGCTGTTATTAATGATGTGTTTGAGATTAAACTTATGCAAGAAATTAAGGATTTAGGTATAACTATTCAATGTACAGCTTCTGCTGAGAGACATATTGAAAGTATAGTAGGCAGTGCCAAGAAAAGATGGGCACTAATAAATCGAAATATTTTATCAAATGATATAAAACTTCAAATGTATATAATATGGATTAGACCGGTACTAGAATATGCTGTCGCTACTTGGAATCCATTAAAAAGGGTTTGTCTAATAAGATAGAAGCTGTACAAAGAAAAGTTGTGAAACATATTAGTCCTATTTCTTGCACTATATACGCCTCTAGATTACAGTTTGCGTCATTGCAATCTCTGTGGTTTCGGAGGATGTGTTATTGTATAAAAGTTTTCCATCTGAACCAGTGGACTGGTGCCTATATGACTCCGATAAGAAAGAGTCATGAAATTGGAACTAGATCTGGACATATGGCAATATCTCCTCCTTTTGTGGGGAATGTAGCGAGCAAGTTATTCTCTTTCTCGAAAATCTACAAAATTTATAACCAATTGCCGAAGGGGCTTAGAGAAATGCCTCCATCTAAGATGTCTTTTAAAACTTTATCTACTGAACTTGAAAAGTCTGCAATCCTGCTATTTTTTATTTTTTTGATTATGATAATACTTTCTCGTGGTTGAATAAAAGACAAGGATAATTGTTATCGGAAACAGATTTTCTTGAGATTTTTATTTCCAAGTTTTGTATTATTATAATTGAAATGTTATGCACTATATCTTCAAATTAGTTAACATTACATACAATCAATTGCTAGTCATGGTTCTCAATTTTTGCATAATGTTACACTCGAATTATACCTTAATTGTTCCTAATTTGATGATGTATATATTATTCTTTTCAGTCGAACTTTCTGATATTGATATATTGTATTGTACAACTAGTGAGATATACCTATCTACATGAGATTAATTGCACAATTATTGTGATGTGATAATTATTTTAATATATATTGTACAATTTCCAATTTTATTATTTGATGTAATATGTGTGGTTTGAATCCAAATAAAGATATTCTATTCTATTCTATTCTATTCTACTTGTTTGCATGACCCGGCCAAACAGCCCAACGAACTTCTGCACCTTCTTGATTTCATAACTGGCGAAGAGTTCATCGTAGATACAGGTGCGGCAGTCTCAGTTCTCAAGGGTGATTCAATGGCCGAGATGTCGCTAGGCGTTCTTCTCGCAACAGCTACTGGCGAGCCCATACCAACTTATGGCTGCCGGTACCGCACACTCAACATAGGTCTACGACGTGAATTTTCCCACAACTTCATCATTGCCAAGGTCTCACATAATATAATAGGCCTTGATTTCCTTCTAAAATTTCGGCTCATTGTTGATCTTGCCAATCAAAAAATCATCGACCCCTCCACCGGACTTGAACAAAGCTTTTGGACACTTGCCTCCGAGCGTTTGGAGTTACAGGTCATTCAGCCAACCCCAGTGCATCATTCAGTAGAGATATCAGCAGCTCTTCGAAAATACAAGTCGCTTTTCGATCTTAACAAGTCAGAGCTACGAGTCTCCAACACGATGCATCATATCGTCACAGAAGGACAACCTATTGCAGTCAAGAAGCGACCACTGGCTCCTGCTAAGCTGAAAGCTGCCCAAGAAGAATTCTCAAGGCTTTTGGAAGAGGGAATCATCAGACCATCGAAAAGTTCATGGGCGTCACCACTGCACTTAGTCTCAAAATCAAACGGATCGTACAGAGCCTGTGGAGACTACCGTAAGCTAAATTCAGTGACAAAATCTGATGCATATCCTATTCCAAATATCAACACTTTACTTGAAAACTCAACGGCAGTAATTTCTTCTCAGTGATTGACCTCAGACAAGCGTACCATCACATACCGGTAGCACCAGAGGATATCGAGAAAACTGCAGTCATCACACCATTTGGCCTTTTTGAATATCTTTACATGCCTTTTGGACTTAAGTGTGCTACTCAGACATTTCATAGATTCATGGACAACATACTTCGCGACGACTCTGCTTATTGTATGTCATATCACGATGACATTATGGTAGTCAGTCCAGATCTAGAATCTCATGCGAAACATCTACGAAATGTCCTCTCGCGCTTATCCAACCACGGACTCAAGATCAACTGTGACAAGACGCAGATTGCAACTTCATCCGTCGACTTCTTAGGGCATCGTATCACGCCCCAAGGTATTCAACCGTTGCCGTCAAAGACGAATTCAATCAAGAATATCAAGTCACCAAGGACTGTTAGCGAGTTGCAGAAAATCCTGAGAGTACTAAACTATTATCGCAAGTTCCTTCCGGGCCTTTCAAAACAACTTTATCCTTTGTGCAGGCACCTGCAGAACCGAAAAGGACTTAGCAAGAATTCCATCATTGCTTGGTCATCCGAAGACGAGGAATTACTTCGACTTGCCATCAACTCGTTAGCAAATGCCACAATGCTAACGCATCCAGATTTCGAAAAGCCATTTCTATTCACGACAGATGCTTCTGAATTCGCTATTGGAGCCACTTTGGAACAAGAGATCGACGGAGTTCGGAAGCCTATCAGTTTCTACTCGCGTACTCTTCAACCAGTAGAAACGAGGTACGACACTTTCGGCCGAGAACTTCTCGCCATCCACGACGCAGTGCGCCATTTTATCAGCATCATTGGTAGTAGCAGATTTGTTGTTTTCACAGATCATGCACCACTAGTTAGCGCACTTCGAAACGCAACTTCATCTATCGCCAAGTACCCTGCCAGAGTGGAAAGACAGCTTTGTCGTCTAAGCGAATGGCAATTTGACGTCTTTCACGTCAAGGGCAAACAGAACTTCATTGTAGATGCCCTGTCCAAACCAGACTTCTCTCTACAACAACCTTCGCCGTCACCATTCGCTGTCAACTCCGTGACACTCAGTGAACCTGCACTAACGCCAACCCTCCTGCGAACGGAACAACGCGGTGACATTCACATTCAAAGATCAATAGCCCGTCACCCAACCAAGTTCATATGCCGTCTCTGGGAAGGCTTACCAATTGTTTACTTCACGGGTACCAGCCTTCATAGAAAAGTTTTCGACTAAATTCACTTAATTTCTCACCCAGGAAGCCAAACGACTGTCCGACTTCTCACAGATCGTTTCTGGGGTCACAGATTTAGGCAGAACGTTAAATGATGGGTCTCAGAGTGTGCAATTTGTCAGAAAAACAAGATCACACGGCACACTCGTTCTAAGTTGCAACATTTTCGTACTACTTCTCGCCTAACCATCGTTCACATCGAAATACTTAATCTGACAAAGTTTAAAGGTTTCAGCTAGCTTCTAACAATGATTGATTGATTTACATGGTGGCCTGCGGCATTACCTCTTGGTACCATTTCGTAAGACAAAGCCACTAATGGTTTTATCTCTGCATGGATATCCTATTATGGTGTTCTCAATGATAGAGACACTTGCATCTCATCTGATCGTTGCAAAACCACCTTGCCATTCATGGGATACACATTACGCCAGACGACTGCCTACCATCCCCAATCTAACGGTATGGTAGAGATAATGCATAGGGAACTCAAAGCTGCTTTAGCATCCTCGTCCATTAATGGCAACTGGGTCGATGCACTACCTTTAATTCTGCTTGCCATGCGTTCCCGTACTCGTGAATCCATTAAAACGTCTGCGTCACAACTCTTGTATGGCATGGATCTACGCCTGCGTAGTCAGCTTCCACGTCTACTACCGGCAGAAGATGACCCACAAGACGAAGCTACCCGCCTTCGACTTCATTTCGGTAACATGTCCGAACAGCAGCCAAGACATACGCCTAGTCCAGTCTTCGTTCACCCACAGCTCCACAGCTGCAAGAGAGTACTCGTTCGCAACAATAATGCTGTTGCACCACTACAACCAAAGTATTGCGGTCCTTACCCGATTTTGCTCAGACAACCCAAATACTTCATTATTATGCAAGGCGCTACACCGACATCAGTAAGCATAGACAGGTTGAAACCGTTTATCGAACCGCCTGATCCTGACATCGTTCTACTTTCTACACACGTCTCAGGCTCCGTCTGCCCACAATCAAAATAGTCTGCTTTGCATAACACGTAATTGATATTTTTTGTTAACATTACTTTTCGTTATTCTACGTATCAAAATTTTAAACTTTACGTTATTTTTCGCATTTATGTCACGTGGCATAACCAGCTGTTCTTAGCTAACAATTTCGTAGCATTTATTATAATCAAGGTTGCGGTCTTGATACAAACACCTGACCCTTTAATTACTTACATATGTCAGTATAAACTAAGAATTGTATAGTGTAGAAAAGGCAATTCATCCAGTGCGGCAGGATAGCTCAGTGGTTAGAGCACCAGATTCCGAAGCAGACGTGCCCTGGTTGGAGTCCTGTCCGCGGCAAATTCTGGACAGTACGTAACTAGTTCCCAACAAGGACGAAATCGGTTTACTGGATGAACTGCCTTTTCAACACTATACAATACTTAGTTTATACTGACATATGTAAGTAATTAATGGGTCAGGTGTTTATATCAAGACCGCAACCTTGATTATAATAATTGTTGTCACCACCCGCGCAACCAATGTTCGTTTAATTATATAAATGTTCATTTCAATACCATTTCCCCATGTAATGTGGTGTCTGTTCAGTAATGACAGAATGGGCATGGTTAGTTGGAACTTTGGGTCTAAATGGATGCCATATGACCTCCACCTAAAGGAAAAATAGACTAACCAAGTTACATTAGTTAGTATATAACTGAAAATTGTGTGCAGTGTAGTGTACGGCATGATGGCTCAGTGGTTGGAGCACCAGATTCCGAAGCAGGACGAAATCGGTTTACTGGATGAACTGCCTTTTCAACACTAAACAATACTTAGTCAATACTGACAAATTTATTTACATTATAGATCAGTTGTTTATATCAATATCGCAACTTTGATTAGAGAAATTTTTATCACCACCTGCGCAACCAATGTTCGTTTAATTAGTAACAAATTAATTCATCTATGACCAGAAGGATAAACAAAAGACAGCATGAATGGAAATTATATATTATGTATTGCTCACCTTGTTAAAAATGAGTGAAGTGAACATTCTTAGATTGGTTTTATACAAAATTTAGTTATACCTATCACATTTTATTGACAAATCAGACAAAACTGCTAGACATAACAGTTATATATTCTTTGTTGTGGTAATCTAATATAAAAACAAATAAATTGCCGCTGTGATTCAAAATGGCCTTTGAATTCCGAAAACATTGAAATCGTGTAAAAAATTAGTATTATACTGCAATTACAATAAAGTACAATGGCGGTTAAAAGGATAAATAAGTGAACTACGAGTGTAAAAAAAATAGATGACGTCTAAAAATAACCATGAATAAGCTGGATTCATCTGAAATTTATTAGATTTGAAATTAATGCGGAAATTGTGGTATAAAACGCAAGAAATATGCCCTGTGTACGCCACAAAACTACTTTATTAGCAATTAGCTAATCATAACGCTTCAGTTAACGAAACATTCCCAGACTGGTATTACATCGTGTTTATCTGATAAGTAGTAGGCTAGTCAACTTTCAATCTATGAGTGTACGTTTTGGTTGTTGTTAGACGCTTTGTGATATAAGTTTGTACGTCTAGTCAGACTCGACAGTTTGTGACCATGACAGACAAGAGGCTGTAAATAAGCCTAGATAGATTACATAATTTATTGCCGCTTAATCTGTGAAGGATATAAAGATTCTGAGTGCGTTAACTAACTTACGCGAATGAATATGTGTACCTGTCTGTGCATGCATGTGTGTGTCGCATAGGCTATATTTATATATATACATAACTTCATAACGTACAACTGACAAATCCCCCGCTCCACACACACACATACACCTAAAGTATTATACAAATGGTTAAGGAAACTTACATTCACAGATGGAATTGTGATCAGATTTGTGATAACTAGCTCAAGTTAGTTTTTGAGAGACTGAAGTCTAATGTGCGAATGAACAGACCAATTGATCTAGAGCATAAAAGTGTTGTTGCCACATGCCACTTAGACAACAGTCAATGAGCCGTAAATTTGACAAATAACTATCAAATGCCAGACCACAATTTGGCTTGTTGTCCAGCTAAATTTTCAAGTTCTTCCACTGTGCAAACTCCACCAAAATCACGCCATAGTGACACTTTACAGAGAACACTTCAAAGAGATACATGTTGCCACGATAAAGCCATAACGCGAATGCTGTAGAAGCTTTAACATTTAATAGGTATTCCATGGGTTGCACGACAAATAGATAGACAGCAATTCATTCATATAAATTCATTCAACCTGAATACGAACTGAAAAGGTATAACGATAGACGGAATTGACAATAATTAGAAAGATAAGTTGAGTGGGTAGTTAAATTATCCTCAATGTAGCAAACACAAAACGAAAAAAATTGGACATATATTTGTATATAAAAGTATATATAGTATTTTTCATACATACATAAAAATAACATATACAAACATACACACTAAATACATACTAACGACGCACATATGACTTATAACATACATATACATACATACCTAAAAGATATATATATATATATATATACACTTTTTATACATGCATACATACATACAAACAAACACACATACAGACATACATGAATAAAAATACATCTTACTTACATACATAAATGAATAAAAAAATCCATATACACCTACATAAAGAAATACATATACAAATACGTAGAAACGTATGTACATAAGACATATAAATACATTC
Organism: Eudiplozoon nipponicum; assembly: GCA_029291075.1. Lineage (NCBI taxonomy): Eukaryota > Metazoa > Platyhelminthes > Monogenea > Mazocraeidea > Diplozoidae > Eudiplozoon > Eudiplozoon nipponicum. Next base: position 291,809 of record JAQBSW010000090.1, read on the forward strand.
ACATATTCATATATACCTGCATACATACATACATATATTCATTCATACATGTATGCATACATATATACATACATTATTACGTATATAAATAAATATCTGCTTACGTACATACATATTTACATACATACATACATATTTACATACATCATACATATTTACATACATCATACATATTTACATACATACATACATATTTACATGCATAGATACATATTTACGTACATTCATGCATATTTCCATACATACATACACAAACACTTGCATACCTTAAAAATTTGATACGTACATACATAAATACGTAAACAAATAATTCACACATGCATGCATACATAGATAAATATACACACATATATACATATATACATGCATACATACACTTATACGTACACACAGACGTACATGCATATGTTCATACATGCATACATATATTCATACATTATAACATATATAAATACATAAAATCATACATATGTACATGCTAACATAAATGCATTCTACACACAGACATACATAAATGCATACATACACGCCTAAATACACATGTGCACGCATATGTACATATATACCGATAAATAGAATGTAAAAAGGATATAATTATGTATATATATATATATATATATATATATATATATATATATATCGACACATTGGAAGACGTATATATGTCGACCGACAGTAGACAAATGGCATGCAGAATTATGATATTATGCCTGCATTTGTTTAAATTTTAGGTGCCATAAGACATTTCGGAATTTATTTGGCTAACAATGGTTTGCTATTTATGAAGTCAATTGTCACTTGTTTCTTAACATCCAACCGTAAATTTAGTTGTTACGTCATTGCCGTTTAACTTTCAAGCTTAATTTTCCATTTCTATAGAAGCCAGCTGCTTGCGAATAAACTGTCCCAACTTAAATGTATCACGCGTTCCTTAGTATTGAGTATCTAGGTTAGTAGCACACTGTTGTGCACATCTGCGCATAAAAACGACTGGACAGTGTGGAAACAACGAGATATTGTTTGAAGCAGTGATTTCCCAATCAGCGGTTTACTTGCCTGTCAGCTTCACTCTCTCTGATGGCTTCAATTTTAGTCTTATTTATTGCTCTACTGACTGATTTAATAGCCGCATACCTTCCTGAGTGCAGCTGAAACTTGCGCTTGTTACTAGGTCATGCAGTCACTTGAGTTACGTGTGTTCACGCACATTATGTGGACACTGGATGGGGGTTTGGGCAGTTCTGGTCCAACGTATCCCGAATAACGTGGAGTTTGATTCGATTGGCCAATTCAGAGTTATTTATTACAGCCCATAAATTTTAGTAATTTGCTTTCCTCCTACCACTGACGGTAACCGAGTTCATCTATTGCAAAGAAAGGTGAGTAAGGAGATGCAGCAGAGCGTTGCGTCAGATATTTGTGGTCACATAGCATTTGAGAGACATATTATCAATCAGCAATTGTATGGATAATATTTTGTGCTCAATTCAGCGAAGAAATCTAATTCGACAAAGACAAATATATGAACAGTACAATACTGCTTGCCTTCGAGGATAGTCAAGAGCGTCTATAGTACCTAAACGCACTGACCAAAGTCTTCGTGGCCAATGCACACGCAAATTTTTGTAACGAAGCTGCTGAAATTGTTTAAACAATAATTGATTGCGCGGGTGGTGGTAACAATTCTTTAAATCCAGTTTGCGAGCTTGAAGTAAACACCAATCCCATTGTATTTAACCAGTCGTCGAACAACATAGCAAAACTACCGCCAGTCGCACGCACTGACGCGTTTCGACCTTCCATGATCGTCATCAGAGTACGACGGCAAACTGACTAGCGAGGATCAAACCGCATTGCATGTATATGGAAAGCAAAATTAGATATGCTGCTCTCACCTCTAGTAGTCTTGCATACATTGTACGTGACTGGAAATGTCGGCTGCACAATTTCTATGCAGTCACAAGCATTAACTTTATACAGCTTTCGCCACACACACATACACACACACATATATATATATATATATATATATATATATATATATATATATATATATATATTTATATATATATAGGCAAATATAATTAAATAATAAATTGATTGCATGAGTGATGTCAACAATTCTAGCGGTAGTTTTGTTATGTTGTTCGACGACTGGTTAAATACAATGGGATTGGTGTTTACTTCAAGCTCGCAAACTTGATTTAAAGAATTGATGAAATGTTTGTATTTTGCATATGAAAAACACTTGGTTATCGGTTGACCATGCTAACTGATGATGCGTCCGAAAATGAATATGCATAACGTTAGGCCGATCATGAACCACTCCCGTGGAGTTGGTAATACAGGTATAAGCCAACTGAATGGCCGCTCACTGCGTTGATAGGATTATAATTCAAAACACATTAGCATGCAGGGGGACCGTCTATGTAGCAAAACATGCGCTTTTTCTTAATTGAAAACTCGTCAATAATCGACATGGATGCCTTTAGGCTCGAATCGGCAATGCGACTCTTATAAGTATATCGGTTTACCATTAGGCTAAAGGTACAGTAGTAACTGACGCCCAGTTTAAATAACGATTGACTGTTAAATGTCTGTAGTATACGTGGATGCCAATGAGGCTCGAATCAGCAATACGCCACTTATAAATTGATTTAAAATTAGCATACGGACACAATAGTCACTGCTGCTTAGTGAGACATTAATTCACTTACAAATGACCGTATTAGACACGGATGCCATTAGGTTCGAATCAGCAAAGCGACACATCTGCGTAATTGGATGTAACAGCAGTCTTAGAGCATAATTTTCAATGCTTTCCAATGAGACATCGATTGACCTATAAATAGCCGTAGCAGTCACGATGACAGTGAGGCTCGAATCAGCTCTGCAACGCATGAATAAATCGATTTCAGATTAGGCTAAGGACACACTTGTCATCGCCAGCCAGTTAAATTGAGAAAAACTTATAAACGGAAAGAGTATAAAAGTGAGGCTCGAATCACTTCTACGACAGTTATAAATAAATCGTCTTAACCTTGGAGAAGGGCGCAATATTCACGGCTAACCAGCGAGCCAGCGATTGACTTATAAACAGCCTGCTATTAAATAAATGTATATTAATCTAAACAGTGATTTGTTCGTGGATTCAGTTTAAAAAACTAGAGTTCTTGGATGTGTCGATACTACGAGTTACACCTGGACGTACTCTGCTTTTCTTATCAACAAATGAAACATTATGAAGCCTGCTATACAGCCAGCGGCCTTGATTGGTTTGCTACAAACTAGAGCAAAAGTATCGCATCCAGATAAGATTAAATTTAGAAGCCTTACAACTGGGCAATGTTTTTGTTTAAGAAATACCCAGCCAGCAACAGATTGTTAATTTTACCACCGCAGCAAAGCCAACTTTCGAACGTCCATTCTCCTTGTTGAATCTCCACGAATTGAGTTCGCGGGTTGTCGCTTTGCACTACCAGTTTCACAAAGATCCGATTGGCCCCCATTTCCATGTATGTTTCTAGTTTTTTTATTGGATGAGTGCAGATTCGTTACATTCTGCCGAAGGCATCAACATCGTTTATACTAATAATTGGAAATGAGGCACGGTCTAATCTTCGTTGATTGACTATGTTTCGGAGCATCATTTCCCGTTCCATCATCAGGTCTCTAATAACGTATATACTAACCACGATACTCACAAATGCAGATTTAAGCAAATGCTTCTGCTAGTGTGAGTATTGTGCTGTGTGTATATATGTGATTAGAGGCCACATGATGGAACGGAAAACGATGTTTCGAAGCATAGCCAGTCAACGAAGATTAGGTCGTACCTCATTTTCTGTGGTCAGTATGAACGAAGTTGATGCCCTCGGAAGAAGGGAACGAATTCGCACCCAGCCAGTTAGACAAACTAGATGCCTACTTGGAATGCCTACTTCGTATCTACGCGAAACTAATAGTGCAAAGTGACAACCTGCGAACGCGAATCGCGGAGATTCAACATTTGTAGCTCGCACTGCGTAACCATTTAATAAGTATCTGTCCATTCTCCTTAACAGATAATGTCGGAAATCTAATAAATAGCGATAATAACTGAGTAAATTAAACTTCCAGTTGTTTTTCTATGTTTTGCAACCGGTTAACAAATCAATAGTTTTCATTTGGTCGAAAATTCAATTTCACCAAATTCTATGATAGCTTGTATGTATTAGGTGTTGCGAATCCGGTAACAAATTAGTTCAGTCGTGACCAGAAGGATAAACCAACTGAACTAATTTGTTACTGGGTTCGCAACACCTAATACATACTTGCTATATATAAGTTCTTCGCAACAAACAGTATTTAATCTATGATAGGTTGTTTTTCTGAACAAGATAGTTTAACTCCATGGGTAGATTTTCTCCTGTGATATTTCGATACTCATCTCCATGTTTACTTCAACCTACCGTTTAACACACCAAATATAGAGAAACGATAATGCAATTTACCATGGAAATTACCTGATCTGCGTTTTGACTAACGCAGCTTTCATTGTTCCAGTAATTTTCTTTCATCAATATATTTCGGCCTTGCTTACCGTAGGCCTTCATCAGTTGCATTTCACGAAACAAATGATATATATTGATGAAAGAAAATTACTGGAACAATGAAAGCTGCGTTAGTCAAAACGCAGATCAGGTAATTACAATTATTCCAGGTGCGCATCAAGGCAACTCCTTCAAGTACCATGGAAATTGTCATTATGTCATTGTAGTTTCACTTCGATGTATGCATTTGTGAATGTAGTAATATTGAACTTTTTTTGATTGATAATGCATTAAATATTGTACTGCCTTTCAAAATATAATTCATAGAATGTCGTTTGTTCCTTGTGTATCAGTTTATCCTCGTGATGATTAAGAAAGTTTGGCTATGATATTGCAGAAATTGTGGCATCTAATAGTGGCTTATTTAAAGAATGTGATTGAAGTTTATTTTAAGCTCCCAAATTTTTTTAAAATTTAACTGTTCCCTAACTGCTCAATAAATTTTATATTTGTCAATTTCTACTTGTAGTGCGCAATACTTTTGTAAGATATCAAATTCATTGTTTTCAAGATATCTCTAGCATCACTAAGGGACATTTTTAGCCACGCCAGATGGCCTTAATCAGTTAATCTCAGGGTCGCATGCAACGCTGAATATATTAAAACAATGCGTAGTGAACACTTGCAAAAATATCATTTGTTGTATTCGTTTTTCTGACGGATAAAAGCAGTAAATTTCTTTGCTAAAATAGCATATATTCTACATATGACAATCAATTAGCA